>JAKFHU010000206.1:0-17344 GCA_023783475.1 Daubentonia madagascariensis
GGAATTGAAAAAAAAAAAAAAACAAAGGATATAGTAAATACCACAGCTATTGTCATACTCATTCAAAGAAAAAAATGAAAGTTTTTCTTAAACCCGGAACAAGGCAAAGATGCTCATTCTCACCGTTCTTGTTTAACATAGTCCCTAGCTAGAGCAATTGGTCAAGAAAAAAATAAAAAGCAATCCAAAATTTGGGAAAAAAAAAAATGAAATTATCTTATTTCAGAAGAGGACATGATCACATAATAAAAAAAAAACCAATAGCCCCATAAAACTATAAGAACTAATAATTAGGAAAAAATTCTGGGATAAAAATCAACAACAGAATCAGTTGTGTCACTTAACCACTAACAAAAGACAATTTCAAAGGAAATTAAAAACCAATCCCATTTACAATAGCATCAAAAGGAAAATAAATATAAGAAATAAACTTAACCAGAAAATGAAAGACTATAAAATTAAGAAAGTAACTAAGATGTAATAATAAAAGCATCCTGTGTTAATATTGGAAGACTTAATTATTTTGAAAGGTAAAAATAATGGTTTTAGCATTCTAAAATTTATTCATCATCATTTTATTCATCCTATTTTTAAAAATCTTAAAAAGCTTGAAAATCTAGTATGGCAACATGACAAACTTGGGTTTATTCTATTTTTCTAAGTTTTTTGAAAAATGGATTTTTCCTAGCTAAATTAAGATTTTGAGACCTTTATTATTAAATTATAGGAATAAATATGTTTTGAGAAATATTTGTTTAGTTTAGCCCTTTTGATGGACTTGAATTTATATTCTGAGTTCAATTTCCATATTCTGTTATGAGGATCTAATAACAAATACTGTCAATTATAAATGCATGTCTGGATTTTATTTTTTGGCATGGTTTTTTGGGGAAAAAGTTTGTATTTAATTTTATTTGGACAATTAAGGTTACTTTATTTTTAATTTTGTTTCAACAATTATAAATGTTTTGAGCCAAAAGACTCATTGTTTCTTTGTACACAAGAAAATTATTTTGGGGGAAAAAAAAAAAAAAAAAAAAAAACCCAAATTTCCCCACTATCTCTCACAGCATGTTTTGACACCAGTTTCATGGGGCTTTTTTTCACCACCAAATGGAAGTGATCAATTCTTAGGGACACTAGCTGGTGTCCCCTAAATTCAATTCAATTTGACATTCTACTTGCGATGCATCAGACCTTAGGTTGAGGACTCAGACCATAATGTCTCCAACTTCTGATTGCCCTTACAAGCTTCCCCAAAAAGGGTTTTTTTCTGTGCTTTCTGCCTGACTGGGTATAAAACGGGTTCTCATGACATCCTCCTTGGGTTAGTTAACGGGTAAAGGTGGCTCACGGGAAATCCGTAAACCTTAAATTTCTGGTTTTTAAATAAAAAGAATTTTTCAAAGGATACAGAGAAGAGATGCAAGGGAATTAAAGGGAGGAGCAAAGGGCTTGGAGCTTACATGATCTTCCTGGGTGGAGTGTCCATACCCTCCAGGACACCCTTATGGTTTAGCTATCCAGAACGAGCTCCCTCCCCTGAACCTTTCCTTTGGGTTGTTATGAAGGCTCATTATGTAAGCATTGATTGATTAAACATTGCCCATTGCTGATCACCTGAATCGTAGCCCTCTCTCCATCCCTATAGGGTTGGGCCTGGGGCTGAAAGTCACACCCCTCTAAATGATACATTGGTCTTTCTGGTGACCAGCTCCCATCTATCTATAGGAGATTCCATCATCAGTCACTTTCATAGTATACAAACAAAGACAATACTTGGGAGAGATTCTCAAGATTTTAGGATTTTTTTTGAATGCCAAGAAAAGAAAGAAGAGAACTGAAGAAAACAGGATCAAAGACCAAACTATATATTTCACATATCACACTGTGTAAAGAAAACAAATGAAAAAATAAAATTACTCAAATTAAACCTTAGCATTAAGATTTCCAATGCAAAGCTTCCACAGGATTTTTTTTTGTTTTATTTTTAATTAAAATTTAACAAAGGAACTAACTTTTGTTGTGTTACGTGATCTTCAATAGTACAGCATAACTGAATTCCAATGGAAGGGCCGGAAAGTTCATTTATTCAAATTTTCTCTTCGACATGGACAATGCATTTCGGCTGGCAGGAAAACATAAGAGTCTTGGTCCACAGAGACCCAAAAGACCTTTATTAGTCATGGACAACAGGCAAGCATGGAACTGAACATCAATGCTCCTTATCCTCATGACCAAGACAATCTTTATGTTCCTTTCAGCTTGAAAAAAACTTTACACAGATTTCTCCTTGATTTTAGGACCTCCACTTCCCTTTTCCTTAAAGCTGATACTTTAGACAACTTACAATTGTAGATCTTTATCGCCCCCTTTGAAAATGAAAAATTCATTCCCCGCCTTCTGCCGTTTTTATAGACCCCAATGTCTGGTTTTAAGGACTAAAAAAAGCATTCCTTTTAAATGTAATCATTAAAGAAATATTATAGATTCTGACCGGTCCGGCTAGTGTGGGAGGAGTAGGTGTTTGACTTTGGTTAAGTGCCAATTAGCAAACACCAGAGAGCCATCTACTGACCACCTCCTGAACTAACATCTCCAGTACTTTTCACTAGCCTACTCCAGCACTCTTAAAAACTCACCCTGCTTTAGTTTTCGTGGAGTTGTGGTCAATCTCCTCTTCCCTCAATTTGCAAGGTAGATAGTCTTAACCCTATTGCAATAGTGTGAGTAAGTTTGTTCTTGCCTGTTTTTTTTTTTGTATCTGTCAGGTGCAACTTTTCTTCGACATTCTCAAGCCCCTTGGGGACAATATGAAGAGATGGTCCAGGTGGATTTCGCACTAGTAGTGGGTCATGTCATACTGAGGAATACAAGCTTACGTAAACTCCAATCTCATAAAGGGAGTAAAAGTAGCAAAGTAGGAGTTGGAGTATTTAGCAAACATGTTCAATTTCACTCCAGAGTGGGAGGGAAAGGGAAACACAGTCGTCACTATCCTGACATAAGAGACACATCTGCTCGCTGACTCAGGAGCAGAAGACCCCGTTAGCTCTATCTTCCACGGCTCTCTTGCTCATCCCAAAAACAATATCTCATAAACATTCATATCTAAGGAGAGCAAACACTAAATACCACCAATGTACATAATAAATAACCCCCTTTGCTTCATTTGGTGTTGATAATAAATTTGATTTGAAAACATTAAAACCTGTACCTCTTTTTTTATTTGACTGAACAAAAAAAGAGTTCAAATTTTTTATTATAAATCAATTATTAATTAAATTATGCCAGTTTATGTATTCAACAAACATTTCGAAGCATTTCTTTTTTGAATGCGACCTTAAACTTTTTATATGCCGCCTGAATAAGAAGATACAGAGATATAAGTTACAGTAAGTTGATCTTACTCTTCAGGAAAGCTCCAAGACAGTAAGCTAAATGAATACTTCCTATTATGTTACCAAATTCAAAGAAATCACAGAGGACAGAGGTGACAGAGACAAATACGGAGTTTCAACCGAATGATGTTAAATTTATCAAAGAGGAGGACAAGCCATATGTATAGGGAAAAAAGAAAGGGAAAAAAAAAAAAGAAGCAAAATATGGCTTTAAATATGGCCCCGATTTGTGTGGGTAACAGTAAATCCATCTCGGGGATGAGTGGCTTATAGAATTACCTGGGGAAAAGTAAACAGGGTCAGTATCAGAAAGAAAGTGTAGCTCACCATGGGAAAAATTGGGCTTTACTTGTAGATGAGGGGGGGTAACATTTGTAAGCATTTCACAGTAGGGTGAGAAGAACAGTACAGTCATTAAGTGTATTAATCATTGTTCAGGATTTGATTCAGAAAGGTTTGCTTTGAGAGCCGAGCAATTAACTGGGGTTAAAGACAGGCAACATTCTACACAGAGACTGTAATTAGAAACCATCATAGTCTTGAATTTAAATCGAGGAAATGTAAATTTCAACACTCTCTTTGCCTATCGCAAATTCATTTCAAATATATATTGGTGTTATTTTATCACTCTTGATACAAAGTGTCCAAATTGTTTCCCAAGAAAAAGGTTGTTACAGGAGCCTCATAACTTAATCACAGAGTTTAGTTTAAAGTCAGCACATATAAAGAATACTGAGTCTCTAAAGTCAAATATTAGTTCTCTGCCATTTCTGAAAAATCAGGTGCAATTTTGAACAAGATCCACTTCGGTCAGTTTCAAATGGCACAACATTACTTTTTCGTCGATGTGGAAATAGCTACTTATTACTAAGCCAAAAATCAGAATGACAGAGTAGGTTAAGTGACTGTGTTTGGGGGGGTCCATGTTTTTATTAAAATATTAGTTACTGGCTGTGTTTTTTAAAAACTGGGCAGCCAAATCTATGCTGAGTAAGCCACACTGGCAGGGAATGAGCTGGAAAGCTGACCAAGGATGAGGGAGCAGAAGGAAGATCATATTTTCTTCTGCAACTCACTGGGTCTGAGACATGTATTAGCAGAATGGCGGAAACAGTTCTAACACTATTTGAATTTATTCACTCTCCTCATCAAAATGTATATGAACAAAGAAAGCTAAATACAACGTAGTGGTAAATCAACTCTACAATGTTTTTATTCCCTTTTCTTTATAAAAGCTCCACTTTCAGACCATATTTTTGGCAAAGCAAAGGTTTATCCTCACTGTAAAAGCGGAAGAGGGAGAGGGGTTGTTTGGGTACTTTTGATTCTATTATCCTTAGTGAAATTATGTAGTTAAATTCATGCCTTGTGAATTATTTAAGTCATGATATTTGTCAATCATTTTTTTGTGTTACAGCAATAAATTTGTTTGGCTGGAGAAGATGTAGTAGTATGATAAGGGACTATCTGTTTTTACTTATTCTTACAAAATTTTGATATATAAACCAAACTTGAAAAACAATTACGACAAGCATCGTCTATGTTAAAGAGATGGGTGCAAAACACAGTCATGCTAGAAGGATTATTTAAAAATCGCAAATCATCATCTCCCCAAAATATATAGAGCAATAATGGAATTTGTTAATAGATTATTTGAAGGAATTCATATAGGCTTGAAAACAAGCTGTTGTGGCATTTCCTCTGGGAGATGGGGCGGGAGGGAGGAGCTCTCCTCTTCAAGCCGGTTAGTATTATTATATTCAAAAGAGAAACGTGCCGAGACGGAAGGTGTCTGACAGGCAGGGCACCCTTATTTCTTATCAAAGTGCTGCTGAGCCACAGAAAAATATAGGCTGCTAGCATGCATAGGTAATGGGGTGGTTTGTGAGGATTATTGAGAGGATCTTCATGTGTATGTTCCATGGGATGTTGTGAGTTGGGAAGCTATACATGAACCTTAGAGGGGACTCAGTTTCTGCTGATCAGCGAGTCTAAAGTCAGGAGTCTAATTTGGAAAAATGACTTCCCAGACAGAGAAGGGGGAGGAATAGGAAATGGAGGGGGGTCCGCAGTTTAAACAAATGTCTTCAAGCATTTGATTAGCCCAGGATTTATAAGATTTTCCATGGACTGTGGGCACAGTGCGGATGATAACTGGCTCTTGTTATTTTTCTGTTGGTCCAACTCATAGAGAGGGCCAGAGTGGAGATAATAAGATACGAAAAATGAGGCTTTTGCGCAGGGTCTACGTAGAGGCCCTCGCATTATATAGCGACAACTGTGTGAAGGCCAAATCCCTCTAGCACTTTCGAAGAAGAACAACCAGCAGATACGTGGAAGAAAGTCTGCATTGAAGTGATGGCCACATTAGAGACATCATGGCCAACAGTTCAGCAGCACCTTTATACTAATCCCTTTGTTCCTCTCCTTCTGCAGAGTCCCCTAAGCCTTAGAATCAAGGGTTTTACGCTTGTGTGGGGAAAAGAAGAGGGAAAGCTCAAGCTACGAAAAGAGCGGGAGAAGCAAGAGGGAAAGGGAGAGGGGGGAAAGCTAGAATACGATGTCAGATTGAAGTTTTGTTTAGATGTTAGGAATTTTAGTGACTGTTGTGCTGTCATAGTTACCTTAATAAAATTTTTCTTTCAGTTGAAACTGCATTTGGGAAAGCCATTGTATTTACATTTTGCATGAGCCAAAGAGAATTTAATAAAGTATAACTGGAAGGCAAGAGTTGTAGAAAAGTAGTCGAGTGGTTTCCTATTTATATCCCAAGAGTTCAACCTTCCTCCCCCATTCAAAAACCTTTACAAGAGTTTAACATTTGGATATTGTGCTTCAGTATGTTTTCTTTTGTTACGTTTTTAAGCTCTTTATTAGGTGTTTAGCAGTAGTAGAATGTATTTATAATGTGTATTGTGAGAGAGAGGAGGGAAAAGCAATCTATTAATAGGTTCAAATCTATCGTTTTACTTTGTGATCCATTTTATATCTTTAGGTACTGATGAGTCATTAACATTGTAGAAGGCACAAAGTTTGCAATATGTTTTTCTTTAATCATTGCAATGATTCAATATCAAAAAGAATATTATCATTAAATTCATTTTGAATATTTTTGGTCATGCTTAAGGTAAGTACCATGTGGGACCTTGGTGCTTCCCAGAAGACCACACTTTCAAGACTCAAGGATTATTCCCTCAGTTGCTGGCAGTGGATGTTGCTTGCGTTGAGCAGTATGTTAGCAGCTCTTATCTCAACTTCGCAGAAACCGTCTACCTAGAACGAGTGGCTTGGCAAATGCATCATGTCTTTCCTTCCACGGAACGGGGCGGCCAAAGGGCCGGCGGCAAACCCCCTGCATGTAATGATAGATGAAAGCAGGTGTATAAAAAGCTATCACCTCTCCTCTACTGAAACAACCAGAAGACGGTTATCTTTAGGGTTTTTATGGAGACGGTCGCAGAGCCATCTCTCTGTTCCTTCTCTGCCCTTCACAGAGGGGATAAATTCCCAAGAGAACTAAGGTTTCTAAGGTCTCCCTGTCTCCTGAGGAATTCCAATCTGGGGAAATGGCGAAAGAAAAGATTTAAATTGAATCCTAGTTCAATTTTATTGAATAATTTTTTTTTCTATGTGATGTTCGAGACTCCATGATCATAAAGTAAGGAAAGTCTTATGTTCAGTAGAGGTTGGATGCAATTATGTGGTGGTATAATGTAATAGTTTGCTTTGTGTTTGTGCTCGTGTACACATACGTGCACACATAATATACATTCACAAATTAAAACACACATATAACAGTAAAATGGGGAATAGGTAGTTATATGTTTGTTTAAAGAAAAGAAATGGGAGTCGAAGGAAAAGAAAAAGATGAAGGAATGATCCCAAATTATAGAAACTCTTTAAACGGTTTTTCAAAAGAATTTTTACTTCTCATTTGTAAGTGGTGTGTTTAAGGAAAAGAAGGAAAGGAAAAGCATTAATTCTGAAATTTTTTCTAATAGACTATACAGGCAGTTGCTGTATCATAAATAGAAACCAAAGAGAGGGAGGTTATTATAACACATGAGGTGAGAGATGATGAATATCTGAAGGGTTGTAGCGGTGCGTTGACAATTGGCAAAGCTTATTATTTAAGACTGAGTGGTATTATTGAAGTATAGAATTGATGGGACTCTGGTGGCACTATAAATAATTGTGTGAAAGAGAGATTGGAGATTTTATTAATATTATAAAACTGTTAAATCAATTTGATAGAATCTAAAATATACTACTTTGAATTTATAAAGTATTAGAAGATATAATTCTATAGAAATAAAAGGAAAATTTTTATTCTTTAGTCACACCACATTTATAAACTAGGCTTAGTACTACCTATGAGTGAATATGAGCATAACCTATTATTGTGCTATGTGTTTTTGAAACAAAGGAGTATTGAGATTTAAAATTACAAGCTCTTTAAAGCATATTGAAAAATTGAAACTGAATAATTTCTAAACGCAGTAGTATGAGTGGACTACTACAAAGCATGCAGCACAATTGAAAAATTATTACTTACACAAAACTGCTGGAAGGTTATGTATTACAGGGATATAGATAAATCCAAGACAATATTTCAGAATCTATAAACATGACGTATCCAATTGGAACATTTCGCAGCTTTTGAATCTATGATATGCTTGAAAGTGAATCACAATAGAAAAAAAATCTGAATAATTTAGGTAAATACAAGGTCAAAAAACTACTTACTTTGTTTTCAGGGTTTGTAATAAAATCCAACAGACCGACATTTCCCAGCGTAGCATAGCATAAACAAAACTGATCTAGAAACAATTCCTTCTAAATATAAAAATATAAACATTATTTGAAAAATTAAGGGGTGCATTTAAAGTAGGGAAAACATGCTAACTATGTTACTTGGATTTGCGAGAATATAAAATAATATATAAAAATATGTAATAGTAACCATCACGTATTTTACTTTAACTTCATCAGCTGTGTTTAACTTTATAGATCTTCATTAGAAAATCATTTCTAAATAAAAGACTGTGCCTGAAATATGCAAAAAAATTGAAAATATTCAATAATAAAATAATAAATATTCCTTAGAAGGGGTACTGAGTTTATTAAAAGAAGATACTTTCAAAACCTATGTCCTAGTATTTCAAGAAAGTGGATTATATAATATATGTTTCCTTATGATTCTTACAACTTGGAAAGGTTTGTAAATACTAATAATAAGTATAACAAACAAAGTATGAATTTTAATAATCATTTCTAACAGGGTTGTTCTTTCCGTTTGAAAGAGAGAAAGAACTTACCCCAGGGACTCTAAAAAATATGATTTACTCAGTGGCTAACAAACTCTAAAATTTATAAATATGTAGAAGTATCAGGTCTGGTGATACAGAAAACCATGCTTTAAAATATGTTTCGCAAAGGCTATAAGTTTTCAAAAAAAATAGTGAAGGACCATTTTTCAATACTTTGCATCATTTGTGTTTAAAAGAATAAAAATCAAGGTTAATTTCTAACCCATAAGGGAAACTTTACATTTTTACATTGCCAGTTGGAAGTTTTCTTTTCACCCTTTTCTCCCAGGTATGTAGATTCTCAGAAGTCTATATCATATCAGTTCTAGGAACTGTAAGGTGAGACATAGCTTTCAGTCCCTTATAGGCGCACCATGGAAAAGAGAAGAACATATAAAGACCTCGTATGCAATGATACGTTAAATAGAATAAATCTCCCTTCCTTCCTTCCTTCCTTCCAGTCTTCCATTCTTCTTTCCTTTTTTCCTATGTATTTCTAACAATTGGGATATGTTGCTTATATAATTTGAGGTTATAGTTTATTATAAACTAGTAACCTTGTAAAAATGAGGGAAAATATTTTGGAATGAGAGCTCGGATTGAGACACACGCAATCAAAGCAAACAAAGCTGTTTTTTTTCCTTCCTTCCTTCCGTCCTTCCTTACAAGTCTTGGCCCTCGTTACAAACAGAAATATCGCTGTACATATTTTCAAAAAGGGAAGAGCAGGAAGATGTTGGATTTGAGGGACACATTTTCTCGTATCATTCTGATTTTGGAAAATGAAGGTTCTATATTAAAGAAAACTGGTACAGTAAAACTACAGAGTTATAATGTGATAATAATATTAGCAACCAAGTATTGGATTTTGAAAAATTGTGAATTTTTAAGTTCCCAATGTACAAAAGATGATGACAGAAGAAATAGGGGAGGGGGAAAGGAAGGATTAATAGGTGCAGTAGGTAAGGATCTGCTGTTATTCATCTGCGTGGAGAAGAAAGTAGAAAGTCCCATGTTGCACTTTAAAACCAGCGAACTAAGTAAATGCAATGAGGAGGGTTTTTATGTGTCCTTCATTGTAAGGCTCAGAAGGAGCTGAGACATGGTCAAGTTAATATAAAGGGACCAACCTCTCCAGCTTGACAGTTACAGTTAGGTTTACACGGTTGTCATATAGCTTTGTCTCATTTTAACGCTTTAATGTTTTTGTTACTTTTCCAGGGGTTTGTCTGATTGTTGATGCTGTGGTTCACCCCCCTGATCAATAGGAACCTCCCCAGGGAAGGGATGATGAAGGGAAAGAGAAGAAGACAATCACTCTCTGATCAATACAAAGAATGGGCCTTGCTGAAGCTTTTGTTCTATGGCTTATAACATTTATAAAGAGGATGCCTGAAAAACAATAAGTACAACTAAAAAAATATGTACTGCTGGAGACCATGGTAGGGACAATATTATTAAATATTTAGAAAATTTTTACAGGAATTGCTAGTTTGTAAAATCTGGATTAGTTCTGTTTCTTTGAAGATAGTTTCAGTTTGTGCATGGGATGCAATAGGTTTGAATGAATTAGCTTTGGTTATTAAGGTAAAAAAGAAAGAAACAAAAACAAGAACAATTCTTCGTTAGTTGTTTATAATAAAGCGGAGAAAAATTTGCACCCTTAGCGAGACAAACCTAACTCTATCCTACGTCCCTTCCGAGGGTGGAGGGAAAAAAAGAAATAACAAATTAGGAAAGCCAGTTTTGGTTGATAGCACAGGGAGGAGAAAGCGAGGCAATATTGTTTAATATTTAATTTATATAATCAAAAATTAAAGAAATTTATAAGAAACTAAAAAAAAGAATAAGAAAAACGGCACAGGATGATATGAAATTTTTTTATTATTTCAGTATATGATCGTTCTTGGAAGTGAGCTAGGCTGTAGGCCAGGTTCCTATCGTTACCATTCTTTACCGTGTGAAAAGCATTCAATTGCAGTTGCGTAGCCCGTGTACTTTTCTCATGTGAGACCTGTATCAGCGCCTCTCGTCTGTAGTGAGTGATATTCCTGATGGAGGGACTTAGAATTCTCAAGTTATTTGTGCCGCTTAGCATGGGAGGCAAAATTCAAGATGCGATTTAGCCCTTATGTTAATCAGCAGTGACCACTAGTGCAAACCAGAAGGCAGGGCTCAGGGTAACTATAGTCGATGAGAGTGCAGGTATTGCAACTTCACTGTAGCATTTATCTGAGGTAGCATGCCCTGAACTGTGAGAAGAAAACCCTGTCTTCTCACACAGTGGACTTAGGTTATTTGACACTTTAGCAGAATTGCCTTTAAACTTTGTTGCAAAACAAAAGTGTATACCACCTACTAAGCTGATACACGGGATTCAAAACCATATTTGCATTTGTTGTGGGAATTTAGGGAAAAACAAACTTGTTAAAGCCCCTTTGGCCAAGTCATTATTTACAAATATTGTTGTTCTGCCATGTAGATTGTGAATACATAGGGGAGGGAAACTGTAGCATTTTTACATGCCCCTGAAGGTTTGTTAGAATCTCGGGGAAAAAAGAGAGAGGTGAAGGGATGGACAGAAGGAAGCACAGAAAAAGAGAAGTATGGCTTTTATGAGGAATGAGTAAGAGACAAAGGGAGAGACAGCATACATGAGGGGAAAATTATAATAAATTTAAACTTGAGTTTAGCGGTAATAGAGAATGCTGACTGAATGATGGAAAGGAATTCTTTTAGCTCAGACAGACTGTATCGAGGATATAGAATATTTAGAAATATAAGGGACACATCTGGAACATGAGCGACCTAAAAGGTTTATGCGAAAGGATGCAGTCTCGAGTGAGCACGCACATGGAGCAAGGTGACTTTTTCTTTTTTTTTTTTTTTTATTTTTTTTTTGTGTTCAGGTGACTAAAAAATCACACAAAATAAGAAAGTTGTCTTACGTGCACTCGGACATGTTGGATGGATAATACCCGGAATGCTGGGAGGAAGTAGTCTAAGATTCTCATTATACTGTGCAACTATACTATTTGTAAAGGGCTGAAGACGCGTGTCATGTACTTAGACGAAATAACGATAGCTTCATTTTGTTCTTAGATGAGTTGGCAGCGTAAGAGAATTGATTCAACAAGAAAGTAATGTGGTAATTATTTTGTAAGTATCCTATCAGTGGACCACAAACATAAGTAATAGATGCAAAAATTAGAGAAAAGAAAACAAAAGAGGGCAAAAAAACAACCCAACTCATGGTCATTTTCATTTTGTTTGGTGGGAAGAGATTTGAATGACAAAACATATAGTACCTAGTAGGATTAATAAGTATTTTCTGAAAATCTCAGGAGGTATATGGCTAGTAAAGGATGAATGGAAGTATTAAAGATATAACTCTGTGTCATTAAACTGCGGTTTGTTATGAGGAAATTCAACTTCATTTGTTGGATTTAATTTAAACATAGACCTCAGACCAATGTGATCTTTGGATTTTTCTAAGAAATAGTGAAGAATATAAAGGAGGGTTTTAGCGGTGTGGGAGATTAGCGAGAATGAAGAAGATAGAGGGGGGAAAAACAGGAAAATGGGTAGAGAATATTGTGTAGATATAGCAGAAAGCCATTGGAAAAGAAGAGTGGACCCCAGGTGAGTTGAGGAAGTTGAGGGGTGTCAAGCGCATATAAGTCATTCCAGTATACCTATTAAAAATTCAAGGAGTCAAATAATTGTTATTGTCTTACAGTTCTGGAATGCCTACCTTAGCAAGCTATGTTTATACATAACCATCCTATTTAACAATGTCATTTTATAGAGACCATATATGCACATGGTGATTGTATTGGCATCGGTTAAGGAAGTTGATTTTCGTGAGCTTTGTTGGATGGAGAAAGAATATATTACTCATTAGTTGTTAAATCGCGAATAAAGCTATATAAATGTAATTAGATAATTATAAAGTGGCAATTTTGGCCTAGTCTATAATCCTTTGAATATTCAAACATACACACAAACACACAGGGATTTTTTTAATAGTGTTAAGAACTGGCCCGTTAAGGGCAAAAATAGGGGATTCATTATTTTAAATTTAGTCTCAAATAAAATTTTTTTTTAAATTTACATGGGGAAATCCCAAAGATTTTTTTTGGGGTTAGGGGGCATAAGGCAAACTATTTTACAAAAAAAATTTTAATATACTGGAAAAAAAAAGTTATCTGTGGGGTTTTAAAAGGGGGAAAAAAATGTTTTAAAAAAGGGGGGTTTTAAATTTTTCTCTTTCCAAAAAAGCAATCCTTTTAAAAAAAGGGTTTTTTTCTACCTGCCGTAGTGGGGAAAATTTTTATTTTAAAAGGGGTTAAAAAATTCTAGGGATTTTTCAAAATTATGATGGTTTTGGGTTCCCCCCGGGCCCCAATTTTTTTCCCCCCTTCATTAAATCTTTAAAGGGAAAAAATTTTTAGACATATATTAAAAAAACCCCACTAAAAACCCCCAAAAAAAAAAAAATTTCTGTTTATTTATCAAATAGCTTTTTTACTACCCCCTTTTGGGTTTTTTAAAAAACCCCAAAAAAACACTAAAGTTAAAAATTTATTTATTTTTTAAAAATTTTTTTAAATTTTGGCCCCCCTTTAAAAATTATAAAAAAAATTTAGGGGAAAATTTTTAAAGTGGTTTTTTAATTTTTTTTTTGGGTTTTTATGTTTATTTTGGGGAAAGCAATCAGTTGCAAATTTTTTGTTGTTTTTTTTAAAAGTTTTTTTAAAAGGGTTTTGGGCCTTTTTTTTTTTTAGTTGCCCCCCCTTTTTTAAAAAAAACTTCCCCTGTTTTTGATAAGCATCAAAAATTTTAAAAAAAAAATAAAAAGAAAAACCACGATAGAAGAAAAATTTTAAAAAAATGGGGGGAAAATTCTTAAATTTTCAACTTTTTTTGAAAAAAAGTTTAAAAAAAATTTGGGGTTATTTTAAAATTTAAATTATGGTTTTTTTGGGGGGGTGGTACATGAGGTCTTTTTTATCATAAAAAAAGGACTATCTTCCCCCAAAAAAGGAAAATGATTTTAAAAACTTTTTAATCTTTGCAAATAAGGGGGAAAATTTAAAAAATTTTTGCAGTTATTTTAAAAATTTTTTTCCCTAAAAAACCCCCCTTTTTTTTTAAAAAACAATAAATTGGCCCAAAACAAAAAAGGGGTTTTCTTAAAAAACACAAAACTTTTAAAATCTCCCAGAATACTTTTAAATATAGAATTTTTCCCGTTAATTTTTCCCCCTTTTTTTTTATTTAAAAGTTAAGGACTAAATAAATTAAGCTTTTGTGTCTTTAAATTTTTTTTTTTAAAAAAAAAAAACCCCCTTTAATTTTTGGGGGGTAAGCAAAAAAGTTTTTAAAATTTTTAAAAACCCCAAAAAAAAAAAAAAGATTAAAAGCTAGGGGAAAAAAAAAAAATAGAAAAAGAATTTTTTTGGTGGGCCCCGTTTGGGATATTTAAAATTTTTAAAAAAATTTTTATATTTTTCCTTTTTTTAACAGTTTTTTTTTTTAAAAATTTTTTTTAAAAATTCCCCCTTTTTAAAATTATATGAGAACAATATCTAATAATTTAAAATTAAAAAGGGAGAACAAATCCCTTCGGGGAGGGATATTTGGGGGGTTATTTTTTAAAATAGCTGCTTTCCACCATTTAATGTATTTTATTTTTAAAATTTAAAAACACTTTACTAGGGAATGTGAAATTTTATGTAAGGATTTTTTTACCAAGGTGGGGGTTTTTCAGAAGTTTTTTAAAACCCCCGGCCCTTTTCTTTACAATTTTTTACCCCCTGATATCAGGGGCTTGAGTGACCAACGGGGTTTGATTCTGGATTTTTGTTTTTCCACGCAAATCTTTTAATAGACTGAACATTGCTCATTGTTTAAAATTTTTTTTGCTAATCTTATGGGGACTCATTTTTTAAAAAAAAAACACTAAATGTTTTTTTCCCAAACCCCCCCGGGGGAAAAAAAAACAGCTTTGAAAATTTTTTTTTTTTTTTAAAAAAAAAAAGGGGAAAAAATTTTAAAACTTTTCAGAACCTACAAATTTTTTTAAAAGGGGGAAATTTAAAATTGGGGGGAACCAAAATTTTAAAAGGATGGCCCTTTTTTTCCCCTACCCAACAATTTAAAATGTAAAAGGTTTAAAAGGTTTAAAAATTATTTTGCACATAAAATTTTTTAAAAAAAAAGGCCACCCTTAAAAAGACTTGCCCATTATCCTGAGCTTCCTTACAAAACAAAGGTTTTATTAAAAATTGTGGTGGGGGGGGGGAAGGAAGGGGGGGGGGGAGGGTTTGGGGGGGGGGTTTAAAGGGGGGTGGGTTTTTTAAAGGGGCCAAAATTTCTTTTTTTGGGAGGAAAAAGGAAAAAAAGGGGAGCCTTTTTCAAATAATGTTTTTCTGGAAAAATACCCCAGGTTAAAACCCGAACAAAAAAAATGCAAAACAAAATTTAACCCCATAAAAGGAATTTTGGTTTTGCCCCCCCTAAGCCCCTGACACAAAGAAAATTTATCTTTCTGGTATTTCGTCAGGTTTAAATTTTCATTAAAAAAATTTGTAAAGGTTTTTCGTTTTGCCTTTTTAATGAAGATTTTAAAAAAGTAATTTCCCTTTTTTTGGCATTTTTTAAAAAAGGGAGCATGTTTGATTTTAAGGAAATTTATTTGTCCTAATGCAGGGGAAAAAAATCTCCCCCAACCCTTTTTTTAAATTTTTAAAAGGAAAAATTTTTAAAAAACCCCCAACGAAAATGTTTTGGGGGGGTCGTATTTTAATTAAAGCAACTTTAAAAATAAAGGTTTAAAATTTAAATATAAATTTAAATTTAGTTTATATCAGTTAAAAATTGACCTTTTTTCTTGAATTTTAAGCTCGCCAGGGATATAAAACCTGATTGAAAAATTCCAATTTTTTTTTTGCAATGCCTTAAAAGAAACCGAATAAACTGAATTTGATTCTTTTTTTATCTAGATTAAAATTACCCGAAAGCTTTCACATTTTTCCCTTTTGAGTGTTTCCTACAAGCTGTTTGGGTTTTAATAACTTTTGTTTGGGGTTTCATTTCCCGTACCCCATGTTTCCCATTTAACCCGAATTGCTTTTAAAATTTTTCCCTGCCCCCCAGGTTTTCCTTTATTCCCCCAATATCTTTGTTACGAAATTTCTTGAGCTTTGAAACCGCACAATTTTTTTTATTAGTTCTAGGGAAATTGATTTTTTTCCTAAAACCACCACCGAAACGCAAATTTTTAAAAAGAATTTTTTCAAATAAGGAAACATTTAAAAAATCAGGGCTTTTTGTAGCTTCAAAACAGGGTTTTCTTTTTTTAAGGGACCCCTTTTCAAAAACTGATTTTAATTTTAATATAAAAAGTAAAATTTTTTCAAAATAGTCAAAGCAAATAAAACAAAATAACAGAGGGTTTTCCCCATCCTTTTATTCATCCAGGTTTTTTATCTAATTCAAAAAAGGTTTAAATTTTTCTTCTTACTTAAAAAAATTTCTTAAAATTTTTTTTTACCCCCTTTTTCAATGTTAAATTTGCACTTGGGGTTTTTTCCAGGTGAAAAATTGTAATTATATTTACTTTAAACTTTTCATTTTTAAAAACATACATTTTTTGTTGTGTTTTTCCCCTTTTTTAAAGGGGGTTTTTTTTGACCATTTTTAAGCTTTTTTGTGTTTTTTGAAATTTTAGGCCCAAAATTAAATTTTATACCTTAAAAAATGTGCATTTCCCCTAAAATTTTCCCAAAATTGTTTTGTATTTAAATGTATTTTAAAGCCCCTTTTTTTTCCCTTCTGAGTTTATTTTTTTTTTAATTTAAAATTAAAAAAATTATGAATTTCCCTTACTGAATAAATATTTTTTGATTTCACTTTAAAATTTATGGGCCCCCATTTTCTAGGGATGGTAATTTTGGTTTTAAATAATCAAAAAAAAAAATAGATTCAAGCCCCTTTCTTGAAAGAAGTCACAGTGAAAGGGGGGGGAAAAAAAATGAGGAAAACAAGATAAAAAAAGCAAAAATTAAATAAAATCCCAAAATTTTAAGGGGAAAAAGAATGTTTTTGATAAGAAAAGTAAGGGGAAACTAATTCCCAAAAAACCCCCGGTTTTGGGGTTTAACCCCTTCATCCAAGGATGGGGACTTTTTAATTGATCAGATATAGTTAGGAAGGTCAAAAGGGGGGGTTGGGTTTTTTTTAAAAAATGTCATTTTTCAGTAAAAAGTCAAAAAAAAACAAAGAAAGGTAGATGACTGGAGAAGGGGGAAGGGTAGGGGGGGAAGTAAATAGGGAGAATTTGGGGGGGGGGAAAAGGCATAATCAAGGGCCAGGGGAAAGAAAGGGCAATTTTCCCCAAACCCAACCCGAGCTTAGAAATTTGGGTTTTTAAAAAAATAGAAAACATCAAAAAAAATTTAAAAAAAGGAAGTTAAATTTAAACACATTTCACTTTGGGGGAAAGGTCTACAGCATTTAGGGCTGACAAAAAAACCAAAGGGTCCTGGGAAACCCAAAAGGAAACCCCTGGCAATAATCCAAGGGGAGAGAAAAAGGGGCTTGGGTAGTCGTGCCATCAAAATGGAAAAA
>JAKFHU010000207.1:0-153192 GCA_023783475.1 Daubentonia madagascariensis
ATCAGATCCCTTCCCTGCACTTTCCCCAAATAGAAGTTAGATTCAGAGTCAGTTTCTCTTCGACAGCAGCATTTGTAAAGAGTTAATACCAAGTCTATCACTGGATGTATTTCCCCAACAGAGGATGGAAAATGCTTTTATGTCAGGGAAACATATGGACAGAGAGAAGTAGAAATCAGAGATCCCAGTGACAGTCCTGGAAGCTTTTGACTGATTGTCAGCACAGGGGCCTGTGTTTTGCTTAATGAAACTCTCACAGGATTCTCTGAGCCAGTAAAACATTCCCCCACTGCCCAACGACTTAGAATTAAGTTTTTGTCAATTGTAACCAAACCAATCCAAAATTTGATTCTTAACATACTGCAAGTGATAGACCCAAAATTGTGGGTCTATCAATATTATGTTATATTATAAGGCAGTGAGGATTTCTTTTATTGCAGACTGGACAACTGGCCACATGTATAATGCAGGAATACAACAGTTGGCTAAATTATCATCTATGGTTTCTTGTTCAGATATTCCCCGTGAGTCTGGAGATTTCAGGAAATTTGTTAGGAAAATTTTAGTATGTCATAGTGTTTTGAATAAATATTGTACCTTTTAGTCAGAAAGGAAGACAGTAAGAGAGAGAGAAAGGAGAACAGAAGGACTTGGATACAGTGTGGATAAAAAAATTTCTTTCTACTTACAGCTATGATTAGGTCATTGTTAAATTTTTTTGTGGAACTGTACAGTTAGTGTGCAGTTGTGATATCCTGGCAATCTTTATAGAAATACCTGGAAGATTCCAGTAATTGCCCCTGCCCCCTGAATGGTCATCATCATCCCCTGAATGACATCATCCCCTGAATGACATCATCCCCTGAATGACATCATCCCCTGAATGACAAAGTCAAGATAGCTCCATTGTAAAGCACATCTCACCTCTCTGACACCAGGAGGAAGAAACAAAATACCAGGATCCAACGTCCTTGCCTAACTACATTAACCAATTCTTACCATCACTTGGAGGTAAGGCAGAATCTGAGCCCCCGTTACAGAAGCTGAGACTTACAAGTGTATATGAACCATGGGTGTGGTGACAGAAAACCAAAGTTCATGGCTCAAGTGCAAAGGGAATAATAATTCAACAATTTCTCTGGTGTTGTTCACTAAAAAACTGAATCCCCAATCCCTACCCCACCCCTTTTATTAAGAAAATGAACTACTCCTCTAACCAGCTAAGGTTTCTGTGATGTGTATGAGCAGAAAACATTACACCTGGGGTGTACGCTGTTAGGTGTTGGATGCTTAGGTCAACTGAAACCAACAGAAGTGCACTTTGCAGGCTACAACACCCTTGCCAGAGTTTCATTTGCAAATTTCTTTTCTGAAGTGGGCTGAAGGGCACAGGAGAGGAAGACTTTAAAATGGATAAAATCAGGGACAGCCAAATCAGTTGACAAAGAGAATACTTTTCTTCAGGAAAATGGTCACCCAATGGCTGTGAGAATTTCTCTTCTGTGTGTTCATACCATTTAACAGTTAATACTCAATAGGGCTTTCACTTCCCCTTTAACTAAATGGGACACAGCTATTCTCTCCTGTATCAATCAATGTGTGTTTTGAAAGTCTTTGTAGCAATCACTTAGACCAAGAATGGCAGGACTGGGGAGAATACGTATGATCCTCAGTAAGGAAGGGCATCACTCAGTGGTCCTCCTTTGGCTTTGCATTCTTTCACTAGTAAGCTCACCACATAAGGAGGTACGCCATGGGAAAAAAATAGCTTTGAAACTATTTTTTACCAGCACAATTACATATGACACTCCATTTCATTCTCAAAAGAAGTCAAATTTGGCAATAAAGTAAATGGCCACTATATCTATTGTGCAAAGATTAGATGAAATGCATGGCTGTGTATGAGTTAATACCATTATATAAATCAGTGGAGGATTTAATTTTATATGAGGAAAGATAGAGCAACTAAGAACTATTCTTTAGTGTTCATCTACTTTATTCACCGTGAGTATACCTCTTCTCCTCCTGAAGCTTAGTTCTTCTCAAAGCACACCAATATTCATCATGACATGAAAATACTGGTTGCATTTGATTGGTCCTACAAAGGTCACATAGCTAAAGGCAGACAATCAAATTGTATACCTAGGATATTTCAAGTTTGAACTAAGTCAACCTCTCTCCATTGATCGATGTAAATATAAAATCCAGGAACTGACTTTGACTGTGTTGCCTACATATGAGCCAAGTCAGTCTGCCAAGTTTCTGAAAAAGGTCTCATGACAAGAGAAAAAAAGACAAAAAATTCTAGGCATGAGTTGTTTCCATTTTGAGTTCTTATCTAGTAATAAAGACTTTTATAAGAAAGGCAATGTTTTCCATGACATGGTTATTACATTTTGATTATAAAAAGATAAACACTAAGCAAATAAATTATGGTAAAATATAATAAAATTTAAAAAGAGCCATGGTATAAGCCATGATGAGGTCTATTTGACTTTACCTCTTACATTTCCAAAGTAGTAAAATTTATGGTATAAACATTTGACAAGTTCACGTGTGTCCTTCCTCAAAGACCACAGAGCTGAATGGGTGTTTCTTTTTTTCTGAATTTGTAATACATAAAACTGAACAAAGTGATATACACAATAGGGACCAACTTTAATACCTACTATCACTGTGAGCACCCTTAAATACAGGTCTGCTACCACCACTTGATAAACTACTACATGTAGTACTATAAGTGTCACTATCACCATTCCAAATTACTCTGTTTAATATTTATTTAGCCATTTAAAAAAATAAGTTGTCCATGAATACAGTTTATGTTATTATACTGCAAATAATGTGAAAACATAACAGAGCTACCTTCCCTATTTATAGTATCAATTCCTTAACTCATTCTCTACGAGGCAGGGAATATTCAACTTTGGTGATGATTCTTAAAGTTTCTGTCACTTGGACCTCATCCTTTTGAGCAAGATCTGTCCCTTGGCCAACATGTCCTTCAGCGCATCTTCCATGGTTTCATTACATGGGCTGAAGATGAAGGGATTCAGGAGGGGTGTGACGACACTGGAAGTGATAAAGAGGAGCTTGTTGAGGTGCAGGCTGCTCTTCTGTGAGGGGCGGACATAGACAAAGGTGGAGATCCCATAGCCCATGGAGACCACGGTGAAGTGAGAGAAACAGGTGGCGAAGGCTTTGCGTTGACCTTGGCCTGAGGGTATCTTCAGAATGGTGGAGATGATGTAGACATAGGAGACCACTGTGAGTGAGAGGGAGCTGATGAGCAGGACAAGGGAACTGAGAAAATCCAATAGCTCAATGCCATGAATGTGGCACAGGCCAGGTGAAGGAGGAGCCATTGTCACAGACAAAGTGATCAATCACATTGGGGCCACAGTATTTCAGTCCTGCCTTAAAGGTGATGGATGGGAGGATTACGAAAAGGCCACCCACCTAGGGGAGGGTGACAAGACGGACACAGAGTGAGCTGGTCATCATCATAGGAGGGCTGCAAATGGCCACACAGTGGTCATAGGACAAGACAGCAAAAAGAATAGACTCAGTACATCCAAAAAGAAAGTGGAAATACTTTTGGGCAAAGCATCTACCAAACGAGATGCTCTTCCTTCCTGGCAGGAAGCTCGCCAGCATCACGGGAACAGCACAGGTTGTGGTTAATATTTCACCGAAAGAAAGATTACTAAGGAAGAAATACATTGGTGAGTGAAGCCTGTAATCCACAAGAACCAGGGTAATGGTGAGTATGTTTCCAAGGACTGTCACCAAATAGGCCAATAAAAAAGTCAAGAAGAGGAGGCCCCCAAAAGCTCTGGTTGTAGGTATCCCTGTAAGAGGGATCTCGGTCACTATGGTCCATGCTGGGTGGGGAATCTCTTCTCTTAATCAAGGAAGAGAAAGAAGCAAGATGCATCACTCATATATTCTAAAATATATGGAGTTAGGGTCATTTTATTTATGCTTTATTTTAGCAAGAACAAACTACATGATTGAAAAATATGGTTAGAGTCATTTTGATAACTTCCAGATGAAAATATATAAAAATAAATGTTTCTTATGTTTAGAATATATGAAAATCAATGTCCCCAATGCAGTCTTTATTAATCCTTATATTCCTATTTCATAACCTAAGTGACAAAAAGACAGCAACCACAACATACTTACATCCTGTCTATATATGTCATTATGCTTATTTTTATTTTTATTTGTTTATTTTAATTTTATTTTTTTATTTCAGAATATTATGAGGGCACAACACTTTGGCTATGTATATTGCCCATGCACTGCCCGTGTCAGAGCTACAATCGTGGTCATCCCCCAAACTGTGCTCCCCGCATCCATTCAGTGAGAGTTTTCCCCATCCCCTCCACCCACCTCCCGCCTGCCCACCCCCTGATGAATATTATTGCCCTGTGTGATGTAGGTGTTGATCAGTTAGTACCAATTTGATGGTGACTACCAGTGGCACTTGTTTTTCCATTCCTGTGACACTTCACTTCAAAGAATGGGCTCTAGCTCCAACCAGGATAATACCAGATGTGTTAATTCACCATTGTTTTTTATTGCTGAGTAATACTCCATGGTATACATATACCACATTTTATTAATCCACTCATGTATTGATGGGCACCTGGGTTGTTTCCACATCTTTGCAATTGTGAATTGTGCTACTATAAACATTCGTGAGCAGATGTCTTTATTATAAAATGTCTTTTTTTCCTTTGGGTAAATACCCAGTAGTGGGATTGCTGGGTCAAATGGTAATTCTACTTTTAATTCTTTGAGGTATCTCCATATTACTTTCCATAGAGGTTGTACTAATTTGCAGTCCCGCCAGCAGTGTATGAGTGTTCCTATCTGTCCACATCCCCGCCAACATTTGTTATTTTGATTTATTGTTTTATAGTACCAATCCTAATTGGTGTGATGTGGTATTACACTGCAGTTTTACCCAATTTAAAAATATTATTTACTGCTTTATTGAGATATAATTTATATACAAAGAAATGCACATATATAATGTGTACTATTTGATGAGAATGGATATATGAAAATACCTGTGACACCATCATGACAATCAAGGTAATAGACATATACAGCACCTTCATGAGTTTTCCTGTGTCCCTTTGTGTTTGTGTGTGTGTATTAAGAACATTAACATGATATATACCATCTCACCAAATTTAGGATTTTTTCTGTAATTTAAGCTAGTCTATGGGTGGGTGTATAGGCTCTTGTATGCCTAATAGCATGGATTCTGGAGGCATATAGCATGTGTTCTACCTCAGATGCACAGTTTACAGCCATGTGGTTCCCCAAGGCTGGTTATTTTCTTGAACTGAGAAATCCCAGTCACCGTGACTGTAGCTTTTAACCTACTAAAGGAAACTCAGGTTGACCACTTACTTACATGTGGAATCCAAAAAGAAGTCTAAAAAATTGAACTCAGAAGCAGAGAGTAGAGCAGTGGTTACTGGAAACTTGAGGGGCATGGGGAGATATTTGTCAAAGGGTACAAACTTTAAATTATAAGATGAACACATTCTGGGGATCTAATACGCAGCATGGGTGGTGATGCATAGTTAATTAATTTAATTGTGGTAATCATTACACTATATATGTATATTAAATAATCACGTTCCGCACCTTAAATATATGTAATCTTTGTTAATTAAATAATTTTAATTTAAAAAAATAAGAAAATAAACAAAATAAAGAAATTGGGGAGGGGCTTATGTACAATGATAGTTGCTGTTTGAAAATGACTTTGAGATTATGAGTTAGTCTGGTTGTTGGTAGGATTCAATCTTACTCAATTCAAAGCTATCCAGTGCTCATGGCACTGATTTTGGCACAGAAATGGTTATGAAAATGAATAGTCCTTGATCTCTAGCTGTGAAGATCCCACACATTATTGGTGAAATAGAAACATACTATTAATCTGGTTGAGGCATGCTGAGAAATGCTTAACAGTGATTTGTTGTGGAAAATAGCCAACTAGTTTCAAAATCTCAAGCTCAGATCTAAGAAGGATGGGAGAGTTTGCATTTCTTAAACCTAAAAGGCATAAAAAATAACGTGTTAAGGGGAGGATGGGTTGTGGGGAGGAGCAATAGCAATGGTCCAATGGCAGGGATCATGCTCAGTTTCCCACTAGACTGGGAGGGAGACTGGGGCCTCCGTGGCAGATCCTGACACCCCCAGCCTTACAGTGTCCTGGTGGGGAAATGGCTACATGGTATCATGGTCCATAAGGATGACTCCTGTGCAATGTATCTCAGCTGTGCTCTAGTGAGGGACAGCAGGATCTGCTGCTGACACCTCAGGGATGTAAAGGCCAGGTTTGTTTTCTGTAATAAAAGGTCTAGGGTAGAAATATGGCTTCAGGGGCCCAGTGAAGTTACTTTTGAAAGTACAGAGAATAGTTAAGTCTGTCACATTGTAGAAAGAAATCAACCCTTTCTCATAGTGCAAAAAAATCCCCACTCTTAAGGGGGGTGTAGGGACATAAATATCATGAGGGGGCATGGAAAGGGCCTGGTAAATACCATCCTTCAGGGAAAGGTCCCAGAAACCCTTCCCTGGAGAAGTTAAGATATCACGTCTTTTCTGGTTGACTGAATCCAAACACAGTCCTATTTTCCACCTGTTCTTCCCTGCTCCTTTGACTTCCCAATAATGCCAACTGTCAGAGCAGCTTCTGTGACCCAGCATAGCTGGCATAGTATCAAATCATTCAGGATTGTCAGGGACATCTTGCTTTTGCAAAAGGGATGTCACACATTTCCCATCATCTGACACAGCAAGGAAAGGGAGAGCAGCAGCTTTATCCAGTATTATGTCTTCTGCAGAAGCAGAAAATAGATCAATTAATTGTAGGCCTTATAATAAGACCTTTCAACTTTGAAGAGAGGGGTCAAAGCAGGGATGAGGAACCAAGTAGATCACATTCAATGGTCCTTTTCTTAAATACAGAGATAAGATAAACATCATCTCTATGTGATTGCCCATGATGCCATTCCAATCACAAATCGGAAGTTCTTTTCTTGCGGGAAAACTTCCCCAAATCATTTCATCCGTGAAAATGATCCAGAGTACATCAGAGGTTCCAAGGGCGTAGACCACTGCCTTGTGAAACGTCTTTAATAATGGTCCACATCTCAAAGTATGTCCTCACTGTTTGCACTAGGAATATCATAACCACCATGCGTAGAGTGACAAGTATAAGAGAGGGATAGAGAAATATCAGCAAAGCACAGAGTCAGGACCACATTCAGTACATTCAAAGTGCAGGAAACTGGCCAGTGGAGCTGCAGGAGAGTAAAAGAGGGAGGGGAAGGAGATGTAGTTAGAAAGGCAACAAGGCAGGAGGGGCGCAGGACCATTTAGACCCATGAAGATTATCTTCAGGATTTAGGCCTTTACCTGGCTGAGATGGAGAGAACTGGGAGGGTAAAAATTAAAGAGAATGAGCTCACAACGGTCTAGTGAGGATTTGCTATAAGGAAAAGGGAGATGGGACAGTAGCCACATGGAGAAATTAGATCAAGAGAGGTGGTTGTTCTTTACTTTTTTTCCAGACAGTAGAAACATGGACACATGTTGATACAGACGATAACGATCTGACAGACATGGAAGACTTGAGGTTTCAAGAGGAGAGGAGAAAGAACAGGAAGCAGATTCCACACCTTATCAATCTTTTTTCAGTCTGGAGAATCTTGTAGTTGTGGTGTTGTTTGGATTAGAATTAGATGGAAGACTTATTTCTGACTGGTGTAGAACCTGCATTTCAGAAGAGGGTGGTCCCATTGTATCTGTCCTTTGCATACCTTATGCATTCATTTAAGGCAGTCTTTTCTAAAACCGTTTCCCCCATTTAGTGACTTGGTTCTTATTTAACAGTAGGTCAATATGTCCGGAATCAAATGATTTTGAGTTCAAAAGTGTCTGACAGATTATTTGGGCAAGACCTTTTTCTTTCACAATAGAATCCCAGAGAGATTAGACGACAAGCATGAAGTCATTCTTAGCCACATTCACATTATTCACTTTGCATTTACTTGCAAGTCTTTGAGCATCACTCGGACCTACAAATACATGGAGACATTCAAGGTTAGCGGAATGACTGGGCAGGGCAGGGGCCGTTGTAGGTAATGGTGTTTGCCATGTCAAAGGTGAGAATCTTGACTTTATTTACCCTCCGCTCCCAGGAATATTCTTTGATCTGCAACCAATCACAGGGAGAGAGAAGTGTTGTGAGTGGACACAGGCTGTATTTTCAATTTAGCATAGAAGAGAAACACAGAACTTACCAAGAGATGAAAAGTGTTAATTTCTGAAATTACAAGAAATATCATACTAGTCTTTGACTCTATGGGATTTGTAGGATATCAGTGGACAACTTGGTCAGATCTCTGGAGTTTGAGGCTCCAAGATTGAAAGGGCAACTTGTCCTAGATTTCCACATACAACATCACCCAGCTTGTTAGAGGCAAAATGCCCTGAGACTTGTGTAATTTACTTCTTAATTCTACCACAAGCAACTCTTTATTACTTTTCAATTACTAATGCATTGGTTCAGTTCATCTTCATGACATTCCTGAGTAAACTGTAAACATCTCCTATCCACTCAGCAAATATTTACTGAGGATCTACTTTAGTGCAGGCACTATCTTCCGTACTAGGCACATAATGATGGGCAAGATTCAGTCTCTCCACCCACAGGCGCATCAGCAAGCAGCCTGTCCATTGTAACTGGATGCTAGGAGGTATTTGCTTAATTACAAATACCATTTATTATAAAAGTAATGTTTTCTTTTCATTAAAAAAATCAAAGAGAGATTAAAAAAAGACCCCACATTCAGTTTCTGTTACCCAGATATAACCACTTTAAATATTTTGTTGTATATACATGCAGAATATTTTTACCCCACAACAACAAAAAAAGATTATCCAAGAATGCTACTTAATAATCTGTTCTATTCATTTAAAACTAATTTTTAATATTTTCCACGAAAATAGGCACTCTTCAGTAACATCACTGAATGGCTGAATGGTTTGTCTTTTTATAAATAGTATATAGTAAGCTACTACTTTTAGGGTACTTAGTAATAAATTTCTCCTTATTTTGATAAAAAAGCAAAGAAAAATAATTTATATTCCTCATCTGAGATAAAGAGAAAAGAGAAAGACATAAGACACGTAGAAAAATCACCCTCTGAGTCAATCAACATACAAAGTAAAAATGCAGTGTATGACTGTAAAAACCAAAGACAAAGCAATAAATTAAAAACAGAATAAAGTTTAGCCCTCTTTCCTTGGCTGAGTGTCACTCAGGGCCCGGTGCTGTCTATCAGGAGCCTAAATGACCGAAAAGACCCTTAGTGTTAACAGAATTAGTAAATTACTGAATTCTGTGGCTAAAAAAGTATTGGCTGTCATTACCATCTCTGTGAATGAAATCAGTGTACGCAGTTGCACATGCCAGAAAGAGAGAAGTATTCTTCGTACTTCCTTCTCCATCAGCTCCCACTTCACCCACCACATTAAATTCTTCACCTAGGCTTCTGGATTCTAGCTCTGTCGTAGGTCTCACATGCTTTGTGTCCTCCACTCACCACCTGCTCCACACTTCTCAGTCTTCCTCAACCACTGGGAAGCCGCTGTACTGGTCTCCTGTGTCCTCTCTTGCACACACCAATAGGTTCTGTGATACAATGTCTTTAAAACCCAAATCTTAGATCATGTTGTTAAGACTCTCTCCACTCAAACTGTTTCGGTTCTTTCAGCACTTGGAGGATAAATATCAACATTCTAAACGTGGCCTGCGAGGTTCATCGTGATCTGCCCTCTCTCAACCACTCTGCTGTCATTTCTTTTGCTAGTTCTTCAAAATCGTATTTGCTTAATATCTGTTCTTTGTGTTTTAATATTAGACACATGGGGAAAAGGGATATTTCCATTTTACTCACCTATGCATCACCATTGTAAAGTACAATTTCTTGGATGTGGGATGACTTTGATAAATAAATCTAAAATCATGCTGCTGTTGCTGCTAATGAAATAACTGTTTTTTGTCAGGAAATTTATCATATGACTAACTTAAATTGTTTAAACTACAGTTAAATGCTTTTGTTCTTCCAGGTAGGTGTTTTCTCTAATGCATTGAAATTTTCCTTTACTCCAAACAAGTATTGATTCAATTTGAAGGAAATGATTTGAGCAGAATTATTGGAAATGTAAGCAAATTTACATGAAGCGTTTTTCAGATTGGGATTAATTTCATTTCAATACCTAATTCAAGATGAATGAATTTTGTTGTATAGTTTTATTTGGAGCGTTTTTACATTTCATCAATAAGTTCTCTTATTAGGGAAGATTTTGACAGACAAAAATCCTGAATATGATTATGATTTAAAAGTCAGATAAAGCAGAGACCACCATATATGCCTCTGGGCGAAGAGTCATAGAATTCTGCCTGATGTCTAAGGCGAGAAAGGCTACGTATAACCACTTTGAAAGAGTTTTTGTTAATGCCATTACTGTTGTTTTGTTTTAACACAAATGTCTCCATGAGGCTTTGAGAGCATAGATAAACACAGATTTGGGAAAGTTGAGAGAGAGGCACAGACCTGGCAGGGCAGCTTCCTCACTCCATGGAGGTAGCAGCTATACCAGAACCATCTCAGCTTGCAGGAGCATTATGTTGACAAGTTTTAGAGGGCTCAGGAGACCCCAGGAGTAGGAGAGGCCACTCTCCTTGAGAAAGCGTGACACACATCCCCTAGCAGGACATGGAGTCCTCATGATAGCACTGTGCAGAGGAGCAGTTCCCCAGTGACATTTCAGAGGCAGTGGTGTGAGGCTTTTTATCGGGAGGACCTAGTGGTAGGTGCAGTTTGGTATATGTCTGTATGCAGTGGGAGCTTTATTTAGGGTTATGATGTGGATTTTAAAGACCAAAATAATGTTGTTCCATTGACTCTGGTGAAAGATCCTGGACCAGGTAACTATTATTTGTTACTGAAATTATGATCATCTCTGATGTCGGGGCTAGTGTATTCTGGGAAGTAGATACACATTTCATACAAGTTCATAAATTTAGCCCATAGCCATTTCCTAAACAAATCCCAATTATCATGTTCATGAGCTTATCTAAGGATTTATCTTTCTTAAATGAGAATGAGCTATTTATATATAAAACACTGAACTAAAAATTACCACTTTGCTTTGGGAGTTTAGCTGAAAACCAAACAAGTGGAGAAAAATTAGCAGAAAATAGTGAAAATAGAGCTGAACTTAATGTCAAAAAAATCCTTTTATTACTTTGCATGGATAACCTAGGATAATTTGTGAATTTGAAGACCAAATACTGAATAGTACATCATTAAGCATGGAGTGACTCCTCAGACCTATTTATTCAGCTGATAGTATGTCCCTCAGTGTGTACCTCTTAATTTCCTCCTGAAAATTGTATTCTTAGCTATCTAATCTATTCTCTACCCTCAAGAAACAATGATATTTCTGAAATTAAATCTAGTCATGATGCACGTTTGCTGCATGAACTTTCAAAGATTTCTTAATATTGTTGGATTATGATCAAAATTCTTAGCATGGTGATAAATTGCTACATTCCTTGGGGTTTGCCTACTTTGTACCCTGCCTGAGTTTTCTGAATCAGAGTCATTTGGCTAATGGATGCCTCCTCTCCTAGAACCATGGACTCACCCATTCCAGAGTTTAGTTAGTTCACTGCATTGCACATGCTAGTCCTCTCATTTATATACCTGTCCCCTTCACTATCACTGATCTCCACCCGGTTGTCACTTTCTCAGCAAATATACAACCCCATGCCTAGGCCCAATCTCACTGTTACATGTTCCATGGCACCATGTACCTACCCTCTTCCATAGCACTTATTAGAATATTAATATTGCATTTACATTGTAAATGTAAAATGTACATCTAGCCCAAGATAGCAACTTCCTTTATTATTTGTTAATCACTGATCATGGAATTGGCACTTAATCACCACAGTTTAATATCCCTAATATGAAAGTGTGAAATATGAAATGCTCCAAAATCTGAAACATTTTGAGTGCCAACATCATGCTCAAAGGAAATGCTTATTGGAGCATTTTGGATTTTAGATTTATCAAATTTGGGATGCTCAACCAGGAAACTACAATGCCAATATCCCAAAATAAAAAAAAAAATCTGAAAAATAAATGTGAAATTGAAACACTTTTGGTCCCAAGCATTTCAGATAAGGGATACTCAATCTGTACACATACAAGAAGTCACTGACCTTCACGGAATGATACATGCAAGAGCTCAGAGTCCCAGTTCTCCTATAGGACAAACTGACACATCTTGCCTTTATTTATGCCTAACAACCTTCCCTGTGCTATGAAGATTCATATCTCCTTTTATAAAAGTAGCAGAAAAATATTTTAGTTGTCTCCAAACACTATTTTATATTAGAAAGGGTCATTCAATTGTATGTGAGTTTTAGCTTTCATATAGTAATTCGAGCACATCAGGTATGGAAAGTTGTTTGATTTCAAAGGTTGAAACACTGCCTGTCAAAAATAAATATCTTTTGACTTATGCATGTGTTTATTTGGTAATAGGATGGGGTATTAAATAGGATCGCTTCTTGTTGTGAAGTTTTGGTTGAGGTCCCAAAGCTGAAAAAATTGGTGCCATGTAACTACAAATACTACCCATTCTTCCCAGAACTTTCAAATGCTATAATCTAATACTGGCTTGGAGATTCTCAGTTCATCACAATACATTTAAGAGGAGACTTGGTAAGTGATAAGAAAAAACTAGAATAACTAATAAGAAAGTGAGGGTTCTCCTTAAGGTAAAGTTGTCATTGGACAGAGCATTTGGGAGGGGGTTGCTTCATCCTCCCTTGAGCCAATGAGGGTGGTACATCTTGCACAAGCAAATCAAGTAATACAGCCTTTATTTGAAAAGCCCTAAAATCTTAAGTCAAGTTCTCTACAGTTTCCAAAATAATAAGGTAGTTTTCTGACCCACAATTTAAAATGTTTCCAAATTCTTGCCTGCTTAGCTGTCCTACAGCCTCGGGAGCCTGGCATACTTCATTTTATACTGATCTGAACCTCATGGTGACTCGACCCCTCGGATGAACTCTACATGGCTGCAGAATTAGGGCCAATTGGGATTTCCATGGGATTTCTCCTCAATCATCTTAACTAACTTATCCCTTTGAGTATTTCAGGCAAAAAGCGTTAGCAAATATCCTCATAAGCCCTTCCTTAGAAGGTTCCTAAGTAGATAATTATCAAGAATGTTTTCTGGACAGTTCCCAATTCATATAAATGAGTACTTTTTCAAAATGTCTATTTAATTAACATTTCAGTAAATGTGGCTGTATTACATACAGTTATATATGCTGTTGTAACTAGTTTGTGGGATGACCTGGAACCCACTGGGTTTAGGCAGCAAACAGTCTCATTTGATCTCACAATTAGCCCTTCAAAGAAGCACCCAGAATCATTCCTGCCTGTAGAATTTGGGTGTCACATTGTCCAGCCCATGCACTGCACTTACCCCTCCACCCCAGGTCAGCTAACTCCCTTCACTTCCCACGTAGCTTCTGCTTCCTCTCGGGCAAGCTGAATGAATTGAGCAGGTGTAGGTTACAAAAAGGAAGGAGAACTTGTCTTACCTTAGTGTCATCTGTATGTTTAGAAGCTTAAATGATCAGTCTTTCTTTTGGAGGTATATTCTTAGGTTCCTCAATGTTCCCCTATTGTTTGACTCCATTTATGCCCCCTGATGGGGGACCTGTCTAGTTGAGAACTCCCTCTCAGTCCACTGTTTTCTCCTGAAGTCACATGGAGTCTGGCAGCATGTCTGTGGGCAGGTGCATTAGGCAGCTGCTGCCCAAAGCTTTTCACCTGGACCTATCTATGGCTCCTCAGAGACCAGCCAAACATATGAGGTTCAGATAAATATAAGTTAAAGTCAATATAAGAGATTAATTATAAGACACGAGTGACTCTGTGAAATACTAGGTGTTATATCATGTTTAAACCATAGACCAAGAAAGAAACAGCTCATGATTCTCTTGTCCTACAAGATCTGGAAAAATAAAGTGCAGAATCATTCTTCCACTCAACAGAAATTTGTGGATCAGGCACCTCGAGGTGGGCACTGGGCAGGCCACTGTGACTAGCAATGAATGACACATGGCCCTGTCTTGTGGCCTGCACAGGGAACATTCAATGTGATGAAGGGTGCACAACTGCAGGGTCCTGGGGAGCACTCAGAACCCTCCCTGAATAAGTGGGTCACTAGATCCTTATAGGGGAAGCAGGGCTAATCTGGAAATGATCAAGAAAAAGGGGGTTCCAGGAAAAGAGAAGCCAGTACAAAGACCAAGAGGAGATCAAATATAAGACCCCAGAGTGTGCAAGTGGAATAATTCTCCCTCAATTTTATTGGTTTTATTTTCCCCTCAATTTTAAATGATAAAGAATCCCTGAGTCCATTACTCATTTTTATGCAGCCATTAGCCTATGATTCCTCCCCAGATGAATTCAACCTCCCTGTTCTTTTCCCATTTACCTCAGTATATTCTTACATAACTGAGTAGAAGAGAGAGAATCCTCACGATGAATACCAGCAAAACCATGAACACACACAGCCCCACTGTCCAGGGACTGACTCTGGGCAAGAAGGCACCATCTGAAAAACAAAAATTATCCTGCTTGACATCCAGCTTGACATCAGGTGACTTGGCTGCTGGGTAGGAATCTTAAGATGTGGTCTCCAGGGAGACATTATCAGGAGGACAGAGACTCCAAGCCTCGCCCACCCTCCCTGCCATTCTAAGGAATTCAGGAATCCTGAAGAGGCTCCTGTTTCCCTGCTTCCTCCCAATGTGGGGAGACCCAAACTTTCTTTTAAAAATTCATGAAATGTTTAAACACACTGAAGGTGTGAAAATAATGCCACAGATCCTCATGTATCCATGTTAGCAATTTAACAAATGCAAACATAATTTTATGTGCAGCATGTAATTTTTAATAAATAAAATGATATAAATGTAATAAAGGCTCTCCTTCCATCCAATTCTTCTCCCTTCCTCCTAGGGTAAATTTGTCATGTGTCCTTTACATCCAATTATTTTCTACATATACATATATATGAGCCTAAGAATATGTTAATGAGTGAGAGGCACATGGAAGTTTTCCAAGATTAAATGAGGAATTGTGAATCCCACCAGATGATAAACCAAATAAGTCTCATGGTCCAGGTCCCAGAGATAGAATTCTAGTTCACCTCAAGAACTCAAATTATACAAATACATAGAAGCATTCTTTTTTAAAAATATATCCTACAATATGGTTTTCAGTGGATTTACATTATTAGGACGTGAGGATTATTAATTTTGGCCTTTCTTAGCCCCCAAATCATCATTCCCTCTTAAACATCCCTCGATCCCTTTCTTTACTATGAAAGTCTCAGTAGGAAATTTGGTTAATTTTCCCTCCTACAACTTTGTTTTTCTAAGGTTGTCATTAGAAAAACAAAAAATAAAAAATAACAACTACAACAAAAAAACTCTACTTCTCTGACATCTGCTTTACTCTCTGTTACATTTCCAACTTCAGGTTCTCTCTTTCTAATTATATTAAACTATGTGACTCTCCATGAGAAGTAGTATTTTATTCATTGATAAAAGTCCTGCAGACATCCATTTATATAACCATTGTGCAAAGTTATTTAGAACTAAGTATTTGAAAAGTAATGAGGATATAAAATAATTAAGATCTAGTGTCCTCAAAGGGCTTATACTCAACCAGGGGAGATAGCAAAACATACAATTCAAAATGATGTGGGGAGAAATAGAGGGCACTAAATACACACTAGGTTGGCAGTGGTTTCCTGGTGAAGGGGATATCTGGCTTCAGTCTTGAAGGACCAGTGGGAAACTCCTAGTTGTGAGAAGAGACAAGGAATGCGGCAATCGGTGCGTGTGGGGCATCAGGGGGCCGTGTATTCTACAGGGTTGATATGGGGTAGGGGCAAGAAGGGACAGACAGGGAGGAAGGGGCAAAAGATGAGGATGGAGAGACAACAAAGGCAAGAGAATAGCCTTGTTGACAGACTGCAATGTTTCTCCTTGTCTAATAAAAACAACTAAGAAAGTTACAGGGAAGCATTCGAGCCAAATTTTATTTCTTTCAACCATCACTTTGGGTATCTGTAGATGGGATAATGGGGTGCCTGAGCTCCTCTCTGCATTAGATATGAATAATATCAGCTACATCTCACAACAATCTTATGAGTTAAACACTATTATTTTTCTTATTTAACAGGTGGGAACCGGGCACAGGAAGGTCAACGCTTATCCAGGGCCACAAAGTTGGTAGTTGGCAATGTTTATGAGGATTCAAACTCACTTTGAGAGATGGGCAGGGAAACCCCAAATCATCATACATGGCTTTCCCTGGGCAGTAGGATTAGGGATAAGTTAGAAAGGATTTTGACGAATTCTGCATAATACTTTGTTACCCATTGAATGCTTTTGTGTATTGATGCATTCACTTTTATAAAATAAAATACTGACATATCTTTGCCACAAAGAAGGATACAAAACAGGAAAACAGGTATATTTTATAGCTCTCCACATAGGAGTTACAAGTAGATGAACTAGAATATCTGTCTAGGTCTATTGGTCATGGGTCTTTGCCTGTCATACCTTCTTAATCAACTGTGACACCTCAGTATGCTGACTTTGGAGAGAACTCACATGCAATGGAAACGTGTGATTCCTTCTCCTCACCCAGGACTGGGTTCCTTATGAAACAGGACAAACTTCCTCTTGAACTTTTGTCCACTGTGATAGATGTTTCCACAAAAACCAGGCCATTTCCTTCTGTTGTCATGGTCTTAGTGTCTGGTGTCAAAGGCAGTCCTTGCAGGTCCCTCCACTGCACCTCAGGCTCTGGGTACCACCCCGTGGAGGTGCAACTCAGGTTAATGCCTCTGGTGTTACCAGGTTCAATGTGAATACGAGGAGCTATACCTGAGACTGGAAAATCAAAGAAAGGCAGAGAAAGAATGCATCTTCCAGAATTTTATAACAATTTCACATGGGCCAGTAAATCTGTGCTTAAAATTACCCTGTAAGAATCTTAATCCTTTTACTTGTGAAAATTGGGATACAAAAATACTGACTATTTGGGGGGGATGGTAGCTATGAAGAAAAAACTCCAGAATCAAAGGGTCAGGTTAGTACCTGCTGACAATTCCTAACAAAGTGCAACTGATGACTTCATCTCTCAGTGTCTCAAATGTCTTTCTGTAAAATGAGGCTAAGTCTCAACTCATGGGTTTGTGTAACGATTATGCCATATAAAGTGCTTAGTGGTTTGCAATGAATTACCATTACTTACCTTAAAGAGTTCATCAGTTAAAAATACAAAGGAAAGTTTTGTCCCTTGGGCTCTTTCATTTTGAAAGGATGTCCTATTGTACCTCATGGACTCTGGGAGTTGAAGGAAAAAGTGATTGTATTTTCTAAAGACTTAATTGCATTTAACAGAACTTTGTAGAAACAAGATACATGTTTTATTGATTTGTCACATTCTCTGCAAATAAAAGAGTAAAGTTTTTCTTTGAATCATGTCATTCTATTTATCTTATTAAATACGTGGGCAAAGGTTAAGCACAGCCTCAGGAAAAGTGCCTATTATAACAAATTATCTCCAACATCAATTAGAGAAATAAAGGGGAGTAGGGGGAATACACATAATTTAAGAGGCGTGAAAATGGTTTTCCAAGTGTTGTCTAAGCCATTAGTGATCTAAATGGAGTTATCAGTCAAAACTCAGCAGCCAAAAAGCAGAAAAAGTCTCAGAGGAAAGCCAGGTTGCTTTGTTTTCCCACTCTCATAGGTTCTTAGCTGGCACTCCTGAGGCCCGGATGGCTGTTGCCATGGAAAAGGCTGCCTCGAGCGAATCTCTCATTTTACCTGTTTCTAGAGTCTAGTATTTTTACTCTTTTGTGACCACAGCATGGAGAGAAAAGCATATCGATTTCATCACCATAATGACAATGTCTGATTATGTGATTTCATACCAAAGCTTCCTATTTTATTTCTTACATTTTAGAAAATATTTTGGTTAAGTTTGCAGCACATATTTCTGGTTTCCCTTATAATTGTTGATTGATGGATTTTCTCACCTGTGGCCTACTAGTGATAAGCTAGCTAGATAGCATGAGACAGCGATCAACATTACTTTAAGTAGAATTTCACTTAATAATGCACTGAAGTTGTGAGTTCTGCAAAAATTTCATCACCCACAACCCCCCTGGATATTTAAACAGCACAGGGAGTGAGCTGGGTCTATTTGGACTCAAAATGTAGAGGATCTCTTTTCTCTGGGGCTGCCTGCAGAGACTGCATCTCCAATGGGGCAAGCTTCCTGATCCTGGGCCAACCTTCACTCCTCCAGAAAGAATAGATTAAAGAAATGTGTGCTCGAAACCACACACTGTTGGAAAATACAGAATACCCTGAGTTCACCCAATAGAAAGAATCAAGGGCTCTGTTTGAATAGTTGGCATTTGCCCCGAGACTAGCACAAATGGGAATCTAGTGCAGCACAGCATCAGGCACCACACGGCATTGGATATGGGCAATAGGTCCGAGTGCATCTGCCCCAGGAAGAAAAACCCAAGGTTCTGGGAAGCCTAATGAGGAGGTAAGAACATTGAATCAGTATAGGATGCTATTTTTCTCATTTATAGTGAGTGAAAACAGCAAAGACCAAAATTGAATGATTCCCACCCCAGTCAAGAAAATGTGACAAAAATAGCAGCCCACCAGGAAAACATACAAAGTACCAGCCCCTGAATTTAAGGGGGATATAAGTCTTTCTTTTGGAAAAAATTATTGGCTCGTTTAAAACATACATGTGACAACTTACTATTACAATATTTGTCACAGTTTATATTGTAATTGATCAGAAGGCATTAGGAATAACAAAAGTAAGTTTGAAGGAACCATCATTTCATGAATTGAGAATTCATCCCATGGGCAAATTTTGAAATTTAGCATATGCAAATATTGTACTTGCAGGGTTTTAAAATCTGGGCTAGTTCTACTGCACATAGGAACATGAGAAGGTCAGCCAAAGTTCTTGCCCATGATGGGGCCAGTTTGGTTCAATAAAGGTTAAGTGCAATTCATGTGTATTGTCCATGGTATGTGCACACAGTGCAAATTAGGAAGCATGTCATAAATAAGACTTTATCTTATTTTCATTTAATTCAATTTTATTATTGGCTTGGGTAGAAAACACAACTACCTTTGCATCTCTGATTTGGTGAACTCAATAAAGCGTTTTATCAGAAAACCTCACCTTCTGCGATACAGGAGATTAACAAGTAGATTCTAGGAAGTGTGTTAGTTAACCATTGTTGAGGCTCAGAACAAACTCAGGTGTAAGCATGATGCTGGAGTGCCTTGCCAATAATTTCAAGAAGGGAAATGCCTGCTTCTAAAGAATCTGGGGCTAAAATGGGAAAGTGGTGGAAAGCTATTTTCTATGTAGTGGTAGAATTACTTTGTGCCAAGAACAGAAGCATCTGGGATAGGCCAAATCAACCCGGTCCAGGGAAATTACATATGCTCATTGGAGGGGCAATGGTAGCTGCTGCCTCTCAAATTCAAAGCCATTGATAAGGCTTTCCTTAAGGTTTGGGATATGTTTGAAGTACCTCTAGAAGTGGATGTCTCACACCTGGATTTCCCTGGAAGTTACCACAGAAGAGTGAAAAATCCCTGCCCAGAAGGTGAAACCTAATGAATGATGGACACAGTTGGGCTCACTTATCTGGCTCTGGGAGTTCCTGGACAGATGCCTGCACAGGGATTGGCTCTCATTTGCGTGGAGAAGATATTTGCTATAAGGAACATCAGCATACCTGTAAAAGGATGAAAGTTTTTATAAACAAACAAACAAAAAATGCTATTTAAAAAAAAACTTGCCAGCATGTCTCTTTTCAGTAACCTCCAATAATTTGTGAAGAACCATGTGTACGTTCCCGCATTTTATCATGTCAGTTGGAGTCTGAGGGGTATCTATGTCGTATCCAGAATACCTGTGATGGACAAAGGCTACTCTCCTTATTTGCCTTTGGCTTTCAGAGGTTGTCACTGAACAGGAGATAGTAATATTTGCACAAAGATCAGTGTGTCCTAGAGGGAATGGTTTTCCTGCTGATATTGGATTCCTTTTGATGGATTGGGTTTGTTTCTGTTATGGTCCATTGTAAAGGAGTCCATTCAGAAACTCATCACCTAAGCTTTAATTCAGAGCCCACTGACATCTGTAGAGAGAGGCTGATTCAGGCTTATTTCATGGCTGAAAATAGAAACCTTGCTTACCCTTTCATCTTGGCAGGACAGGGGAACAACATCTGAATAGAAGTGAGATCTAAGACCATAAACTTATGCAAGGATATGAGTAAACAAGGATGTTATAACTAGAGTAAGAAAGACCATATTTGACAGGGCAAGAACACATCGAATGTGGACAGGAATCAGGAGCAGAAAACCAGGGTCTGATGGTGGCTGATCAGATTCTTTCTGCCTCTGTCTAGCTGCTTCTAACTTTTGGAAGTGATGCTGACATCTCCAGACTGTGATCTGTTTCTGGGACTCTTCAGAGTTAGGACATACTAGATTCCTTGTTCACACCTCCCCTTAAGCAATTATGTTGACAAAGAAAATAGATGTGAATATATTTCTACTATAACCTCGAGAAGTTGGAAGAAATGGATTAGATGAATTTCAACTCATTTATCACTCTTGACATTCTATTATAGTGTTTGTATAGACTCAGACACCTCTGTGCACATATGCCAGTATCTATTCCAACACTTTAGAGTGCTGACCGGAAAAAAATATACTACAAATTGCCAGAGTTTTCATTCCAGAGGCTCACCTGTGACCACCACTGTGAACTGTGCTCCTTCAGAGTGTGTGGAGCTTACAAAAAAGCAGCTGTATTTCCCTTCATCTGACAGGCAGATGGGATGGATCCTCAGGGCCACCTGCCCTTTGGTGATATTCTCCCTCAGGAATTCTGTTCTCCCTTGGTACTTTGGTCTCTGCTGCTTCAAATTATCTTGGGAATTCCCATAATTATAAATCATGACTGGCAGATCATTATGATACCATGTCACCCTCATGTTTTGAGCATCCATCGATGGGCTGAGGTGGCAGGGCAGCACAGCTTCTTCTCCTAGCAAGGCAATGACTGGTGTTCTTGGTCCTATCACTTGGAATAGCCCTGGAAGTAATCAAGAAAACGGTGGATTCACTGCTGTGTCTGTGGCAGGCATGGACGTGACCTTCTGATGGGAAAGGAAGTATACCAGCTCAATTACCATAATAAGCTGTGGCCAATAAATGGGCAGATCTAAGATATAGAGCTCAAATACACTGTTAGAACAAGAGGCAAGAACATGACATGATGCTAATGTGCAACAGTCATATGACTTAACCAAAATTTAGTTAAGTGTTTTCCCATTTGGCTAGGAGTGAATAATAAATTCCATATAAATCATTTTATTTCTTTATTGAAGTTTCATATAAACTTAATGTATTATACAGTATTATCCAAATTTCATAGATGATACTGGGTCAGTGAGTGATTTGCTAACATGCTGAAAAATACATAATTAGTACATCATAAAATGAGATTTTTAATACTGGCCACCAAATGTTTCCTTTCTTTAAACCACATGTTACTAAATATACTATAACCACATAATGAAATATGAAGTGAAAGAATTAAAAATGATGTTGTACTAAGCTAAAAATAGAATTCCACACTATTTTCTCAGTTTCTAAAATTAATGTAAGAATACGTGTATGAAATAAATATGCTAAAACATTACTATAGGTAACCTCTAAGTATAGCATTATGAAAGGTAAATACAAAACCAAATTGAAAGAACTGAATTTTGATTACTGCCCAAACTGACAGACCTTTTCCTCCCTCCCTTTTCTTAGAGTCTCTTCATAAGATTACCTGTTATTCTTTCTCTGTCCCTTTCTCTGTCCCTTGGATATGTATGTAAATATTTTTAAAAGCTACATTGCCAGTTTTACAACACAGGAATGTCTTTCTTAAGAGCCTGGGTGCAAAAAGTTTGAAACGTAAACATCGAAGAAAATAGAGCCTCATCTCCCTGTCACTGTGCATGTTTAACCCAGGCACCTGGCTCCAAGTTGTAGTTACCTACTTGTCATAAAAGTAGGGGAAGTTCTATTTTTCCTCTGGAAAAAAGCAATTAACCCTCACAAATGGCCACTCCAATTATGAGATGAATTTCAAATGAAAAATGCATAACAAATGGTGCTATCAAATCCTAATAATTGAGAACAAGTTACTTTAGCATTTGTTTTGAGAACATGCATATAATGGGTTGTATCTGGATGACTAGTTGAGTGGGCAAGATTTCTTTCTGTCTTTGGAAATTCATCAGTGGAGTGTTTGTGATGTGCTCAATTTCATCAGCAAACTGCCTGTGATGTGCACTACAGTCTGGTTTAATGCTTACTTAAACTATACAACTGTTCAGGTTTTTTCCTACATTTGTGAAGAGAATTTTTTGGCAGGAGATTTTATTTTTATTTAATTTCCCAAAAATAATCATATTTTCTTTCTTTATTTTTTGTATGTAGGTAACCTCATAAACAGAATATCTCAAATTGCAACAAACATCAGTCTTCAGGTTTGTTCCCCCCTTTTAGGTTGTAAATATGGCAAGAAAGTTAGTATTATCAAGTAAGGTGCATATTTCCCATTTGGAATAACTGAATTTCTCAACTTCTCATTGTGCTGGTCAAAGCTTTCTGTATAGAAATAAGGCATCCACTGCTTTGGGCATACAGCCAGAAGACCAAAGACTGCAATAGAAGCATCTAATCAGAGTGAAAGTCAGAAAGATTCAATTTTATCTTTGCAGAACCTACTTTTTCCATCTGTTAAACATTTTACTCAAAAATTTAAGAGTCATTAATTAGAATAGGGAGGACCGTCCTCTAGGAATTAGAGATTCATCAAGTAGGAAAACCATGTCTTTTTTTCTGATTTCAGTTACTTATTTTTTATTTTTATGGATTCATAATAGTTGTCTATTTTTATTGGGTACATGTGATATTTTGGTACAAGCATACAATCTGCAATGATAAAATTAGGGTAATTGGGATATCCATTACCTCAAGTATTTATCTTTCTTTGTGTTAAGAAAATTCCAATTCTATTCTTCTAGTTTTTTTGAAATGTACAATAAATTATGGTTAACTATAGTCACCTGATTATGCTACTGAACACTAGATCTTATTCTAGGTTAATGACTGCATATACAGAGTGTCATGTCATGATAATAGCTATGAAGAATGATAATGCTAGACAAAGGGTAACAGGAGCATCTCATTGGCTCTGAAAAGAACTCCAGAGAATGGGCTTTTCAAGGCTGTATGTACCACCTCAGAGAGGATCCTGATACCACAGAAAGGGGAGACAAAGAGAAGGACCTGACAGACTGAAATGAAGAAGCTTCCTGAGAAGGCTCAGATGCACCACAAGAGCAGCATAAGCTGTGAGCACCAGAAATTGTCATGGGACAAGAATCAACACCCAGGGACAGACCCATCTTCAGGTTACTGGAAGTTATAAAACATTGATACAAACAATTAAAGTAGACAGAAATAAATGGAAAATGCTCTGTGTTTATGGAATGGAAGACTTAATCTTTTAAAATATCTCTTCTACACATTGGGACCTACACAAACAGTACAATCCCTATATAAATTCCAATGGCACTTTTCATGGAAATAGGGAAAACAATCTTAAAAGTTCATATGATAAAATTATTGCAAGTATTGTCTTTGGGAGTTGAAAATGGGGCTCATGTGGGTAGAAGACTGCTGCTTTTGGTAACAAGTCTTGTATAACTCTTTTTAAAATATTTTCACATAGAACTTTAATACAAAATAAACACTTTTTTTCCGTTAAAAAAAAAAAAGTTCATATGAAAGAACAAAAGACCATGAAGAGTCAACAATCTTGAGCAAGAAGAATAAAGCTAGAGGCATCACACTTCCAGACTTCAAATTACATCACAAAGCTCTAGTAATCAAAACATTGTAGTACTGGCATATAAACAGACACATCAACCAATGGAACACAATAGAGCCCAGAGATAAACCCACACATACACAGTCAGCTAATTTTTGACAAGGGCATAAAAAATACACAATGTGAAAATGATAGTATCTTCACGAAGTGATGTGGGGAAAACTGGATGGCCACATGCAAAAGAATGAAATTTGACCCTTATCTTCTACCGTGTACAAAAATCAACTCGAAATTGGTCAAGGACAAGAGAGGCAACAAAAGCAACAAGAATCAAGTGGGATTACATCGACCTAAAAAGCTCAGGCACAGCAAAGAAAACAATCATATGAAAAGACAACCTAGGGAAGGGGAGAAATATTTGCAAACCATATATTTCACAAGAGTTAATATCAAAAATATAAAAGGAACTCATACAATTGAATAGCAAAAAATAAATAAAAATAACTCCATTAAAAACAGTAAAAGGATGACAAGGCTCAGTAGCTCACGCCTGTAATCCTAGCACTCTGGGAGGCCAAGGTGGGAGGATCGCTTGAGCTCAGGAGGTTGAGACCAGCCTAAGCAAGAAAGAGACCCCATCTCCACTAAAAATAGAAAAATTATCCAAGCATCATGGCATGCAACTGTAGTCCCAGCTACTTGGGAGGCTGAGGCAGGAGGATCACATAATCCCAGGAGTCTGAGGTTGCAGTGAGCTATGATCACACCACTGCACTCTAGCCAGGGCAACAAGACTAATACTCTGTCTCAAAAAAGAAAAAAATAAAAATTAAGAAAAGGACACAAATAGACATTTCTTTTAAAAATACAAATGATCAAGAGGCATAGGAAATGGTGCTCAACATCACTAATCATCAGGGAAATGTAAAGGAAAGCCACAGAATATCATGTCACACCCAATAGGATGGATTTTATCAAAAGAACAAAAGACAGGAAGTGTTGGTGAGGATGTGGAGAAATTGCAGCCCTTGTGCACAGCTGCTAGAAAGGTAAATTGGTACAGCCATTATGGGAAACAGTATGAATGTTCTTCAATAAATTAAAAATAGAACTATCACATAATCCAGCAACCTCACTTCTAGGTATATATCCAAAAGAAGTGAAATCAGTATCTCACAGAGATATCCGCACTTTCATGTTCATTGCGGCATTATTAACAACAGTGAAGACATGAAAACACCCATTGAGAAACGTATGAATAAGGACAATATTGGTACACACATATAATGAAATACATTCTGCCTTTTACCACAAAATGGATGCATATGGAGGATATTATGCTAAGTGAAATAAGCCAGACACAAAAAAGACAAATACTGAATATTCTTGAAACCACCTGTATTAAAATAGTATAAGTCTATAAGGCAGAAATAGTGATAAAAGTCTGATTTCTGTAAAAGTATAAACATAGCCAAAAGTTAATCAGCTATTTTTCCCTAACTTCCCTACTGCTATAATTACTTACTGCTTAAGTGGCATGTATCCTCCTTGGCAGGGGCAAGATTTGTGACTTCCCCAACTACTTCTATAGATAGCATTGTTATTGTAAAACCTAAGACTGGTCTTTGAGATAGATATCTTCTAGACTGTATTCAGGGAGACCCACTGATGTCAACCAGACCCACGGACATGCATGGGAACTGATCCAACCAACCTTGAGAGCCCTACCCAAGAAATGCCCCAGTCAAGAAGACAATTTCTGCTTCCCAACCCTATGAGTTTATCCCCAGCCAATCAGAAGACCCAATTCCATAGCTCTATGTTTGCCAAACCACCTTTAAAAAACTTAGCCCCCAAATTCTGAAAGATATGGATTTGAGAAATTACTCCCATCTCCTCCCCAGGCACCTTGTGAAATTCAACTCTTCCTCTGCTGCAACACTTGCTGTTCAGTATATTGGTCTTTATTAAGCAGTGGGCAAAGGACCTGGTTGGGTGGACAATCTCACTGTGTTAGTCTCTTTCGCATTGCTATAAAGGAAATACCTGAGGCTAGGTCATTTACAAAGCAAAGAGGTTTATTTGGCTCATGGTTCTGCAGGTTGTACAAGAAGCATGGCACCAGCATCTGTTTCTGGTGAAGACATCAAGGAGCTTCCAATCAAGGCAGAACGTGAAGGGGAACACGTGTGTCACACAGTGAGAGACGGAGCAAGAGACAGCCCAAGTTCTTTTAAACAACCAGCTCTCAAGTGAACTAATACAGCAAGAGCACACTCATTATCACAGGAAGAGCACCAAGCCACTCATGAGGGATCTGCCCCCACGACCCAAAACATTCCCAAGAAGAGCCACCTCCAACACTGGGGATCAAATTTCAACATGAGATTTGGAAGGGACAAGTATCCAAATTATCTCAGTCGCTTATATGTAAGTCACTTATATGTAAGTTCTTACCACAAAAAAAGGAAAAAAAAAACCCTCAATAATATTAATAAAGGTGGTAGGAGGAAAAATTGGGAGATGGTTATGTTTATTGCCTTGACGGTGGTAACAATTTCACAGGTATATACTTATCCCCAAACTCATCAATACGTATACATTAAATATGTGCAACTTTTTACATGTCAATCATACTTCAATAATGTCATTTTATAAATGTTTGAATAACTTAAAACAATTAGAATAGGTAACAAATAGAGATCAAAAGAATAAATATTCACTGGTGTATTGGTGTAGTTATTTCAGAAAAAGAAACGGAAGGAATAATATCAGCTGTTAATGCAGCTGCAAACATATGATCATATTCTACTATGATCATATTAAATCAAAAGTGTTTTGTATTCTAATATGTCTTCAGCAGGTGTGCACGTTAATTTCCTAGTCCTCAAACCACTTAAAATTTAAATAAGCCCATTTCCCAGAGTGACCTGCAAAATCACTAATTAAAGTCCATCAAATAATTGGTGTTATACATGCAGTTAGAAAATTTAGAAACTGAAGTAAACATTTTTCTCAACTAATGAAACTCTCTCATCACTTCAATACGAGAGTAGGAACAATTAGGACTCTGCCTTGTTCATTTCTGACATGGGGTTTCTTCTTCCCTATCACTGCCCCAGGAGATGATTTAATAGGCGCATTTTAGAAATATACCTGGCAAAGATTTTATTTTTCTGTAAGATGCCCTTGATATTAAATTATATGTGTATAAAAAATATATATTTACATATATGTATATATATTACACACACACAAACACACACACACACACATTTTTGGTCTTTGTCTCCTTTGCCTCCACAGAACTCCTCAAACCTTTAAAGTATCCAGAGTGACAGGAATGTTTTTGGTTATTCATAAACTCCCTTTTGGCCACACTGGAGTTTATACTAATGAGTTGGCTCTTGGCAGGCCCCTAGAGAGGTTCAACACGGGGGCTGATTATCTGAGGAATCAACCATGTGATTAGAGGGTTAGAACTATGTGCCCCATCCCCCGACCTCCAGGGAGGGGAGGGCAGCTGGAGATGAAAAACTCTGAAACAGGAGGGCTAAGCAAGCTTCTGGGGTGGTGAACATATCGATGTGTTGGGAGGGTTGCACACCCAGACTCCACGGGGGAGGGGGAGGATGGAAGCTCTGCATCTCACTCGTGTCTCCTTGCCCTATGTATCTATGAAAATTTGACTGTTCCTGAGTTGTATCCTTTATAATATCACTGAAATCATAAGTATAGCACTTTCCTGAGTTCTGAGAGTCATTCTAGAGGATTATTAAGCCTGAGGGATAACAGGATGCCCCAAATTTGCGGACAGCAGAGGAAAATTGCAGGTTTGACACCTGGGTAACCCACTTGCAGCTGGCATCTTATGTGGAGACAATCTTGTGGGACTGAGCCCTTAACTTTTGGGGCTGCACTAACTCTGGGTATTTAGTGTCAGGATCAAACTGAGTTACTGGATACCCAGCTGCCACTGGAGAATTTTGGAATCGATTGGTGTCGCAAAAAGACATATGACCCAGCAGACAACTTAAAAATACAAAAACAATTCTGCCAATTATTATGACTCATGAGTTTCAATTTACCATGAAAATTGAATATGAACTGTTTAACCAAATGACCTGATCACCATGGAAAGGAAACAAATGAACAGACAAGAGAGTAGCAAAGGACACTGAAAAACCTCACACATAGGAATCTTACCCTGTTGATTTTTTAAAATGTATTTCCAAAGTTGAAAACATACAGTGGCTATGTTTTCCTGAGATATCATTATTAAATATTATTAAGTATATATATTGTGATCAAGAGTGTGTTAAGAAATATGTTATACGTACACTGGGGAAAAGAATCCCTATTCAACAAATGGTGCTGGGAAAATTGGATGGCCATATGTAGAACGAACTGGACCCACACTCTCACCTCTCACAAACAATTCACAATGGATACAGATCAACTAAGACAGAACCATAAGAATTCTCGAGAAACGTTGGAAAAACTTAGGCGTTGCTAGGCAAAGATTTATAAGAGCCCAAGCATCACGCAGCACAAAAATAATACATGGCCTGATCAAATTGAAAAGCTTCTGCACGCAGGAAACATCCTAGGTAAACAGACAACCTACGAAGGGAGAATATTGCATGACACCTCTGATAAAGGGCTGATAACCAGAATCTATACAGAACTTAGGAAAATCAACAAGAAAAAATCAAACAACCCTATTAAAAAATGGGCAAAGGACATGAACAGAAACTTTTCCAAAGAAGACAGAATGATGGCCAGCAAACATATAAAAAAGTGCTCAACTTCTCTAATCATCAGGGAAATGCAAATCAAAACCACAATGAGATATCACTTAACTCCAGTGAGATTGGCTCATATCAAAAAATCCCCAAATAACAAATGTTGGCGGGGATGTGGACAGATAGGAACACTCACACACTGCTGGTGGGACTGCAAATTAGTACAACCTCTATGGAAAAGAATATGGAGATACCTCAAAGAATTAAAAGTAGAATTACCATTTGACCCAGCAATCTCACTACTGGGTATTTATTGAAAAGAAAAAAAGACATTTTATAATAAAGACATCTGCTCTCCAATGTTCATAGCAGCACAATTCACAATTGCAAAGTTGTGGAAACAACCCAGGTGCCCGTCAATACACGAGTGGATCAATAAAATGTGGTATATGTATACCATGGAGTATTACTCAGCAATAAGGAACAATAGTGAATTAACACATCTGGATTATCCTGGTTGGATCTAGAACCCATTCTTCGAAGCGAAGTGTCACAGGATTGGAAAAACAAGCACCACTGGTACTCACCATCAAACTGGTACTAACTGATGAACACTTACATCACACAGGGCAATAACATTCATCTGAAGGCGGGCGGGCGGGAGGGGGGTGGAGGGGATGGGAAAACTCTCACTGAATGGATGTGGGGAGCACAGTTTGGGGGATGACCACGATTGTGGCTCTGACACGGGCAGAACAGGGGCAATGTGTATGGCCAAAGTGTTGTACCCCCATGATATTCTGAAATTAAAAAAATAAATTAAAAAAAAAAGAAAAAAAAAAGAAATATGTTATAGATACTACATCCTGTAATCTTTATGAATAGATTGGCCTAGATGTAATCAGAACCTGATGGGGGGCAGAGTGAAATAGCTGAGTTAAAAATAAAGAGATTCAAATAATTCTGATACAGTACAATCTGCTCATTCTCTGACAAGTAAGAAAAGACTCTTTATGCAATTTATCACTATCCTAATATTCTTTGAATAGCTACTAACTAGAATGGCAATGATGAGCGAGATTAAGGAGAACAAAGAACATTCATCCTGTGCTCAAAGACTTTCACAGATTCAGCCAATTCACAAACTTTTTCCTAGATATGAGGAAAGAGTTTTAGGTAGATGATCCCTGATTTAGGTAGATGATATAGGCTATCAGAAATAATCTCTTCCTTTAAATCCCCCTGGATGATGACATAAGCAATCAGACACAACCTCTTTCTTAAAATCTCCAAGTGAATCACGCAGGGTTGCCTTTCCTCGGGTCCCACCCCCCTGCAGACTGAATCCACTCTTTAAATGGTAACTACAGAATCTAGAGAAAAATATTCCAGTGCCAAATATCACTTTGCCTAGACCTCTCAACTCTACAAATGGCTCCAAATGTCACAGGAAAGGTAGAGAAAGTAACCTAAGGTTGTTCAGAGCATTTCTGGTGATGACAGACAGAAAATTTTAAGAGGAGTGATAATCTTCCCTGAGTTCTAAAATTTGGAAGTTCACACCGAAGCACTAAATTTCTCCAGATGATTTTCATTAGCCATTTGCATTTCCGTTCTCTTTGAAGTTATGCTGCACAGAGATCTCAGACTAAAGACACAGAAACAGGAAAATAGGGTGCAGTCTGGAATAGGCCAGGGAGGTCTGGGAGGGGCATTTGATGGAGTGAACAGCAATATGCTGAGAATCAACTTAGCTACTGAAAGATCCCACCTACCTGAGTCTGCCTGGGAAGCCAGGGAGAAGGGAGTGGGCTTGGCAGTAAGACAGCGTGGAGTCATCTCAGAAGATCCTCCCTGAGATTCTTTACCCAGAGGGAAGTCAGACCCTCTCTGGGGGTTTGAGATCAAAATATTTTGAAGCCCTTACGTGAACACTCCACCTCAGTGCTTAAAAATAGTGAAGTCATATTTCAAAATTCAAAGGTCAATTTTTTACCTTTAGCCACCCAAACTTTAAAGTAAGTGTGATGGCATGATAATGGGGAGGTTTTAAGGTCAAAGTTTAAAAACGTACCACCACTACATATATTTTTTGGAATTATAGGGAGTAGTGGCTCAAAAAAACAGCAGAGTAAACCAAGAGAAAGATACAGAAGATAGGGAATTCACAAGAAATAAGCAAATGCAAGTTCCAGATTGAGGCATAAGATGAAGTGATAGTGGATGGAGAGGTTCATGAGTTAAATGGAATTGCCGAGTTTGAATATATGGAAAATATATTACAGAAAAATGGGGTATAGATGAGATATTTAGAAGACAGAAATTTTTGAAAACATGCAAATTAGAATATAAAGGCTTATGTCAACTTCAGGAAAATGAAGGATAATCCCAGACAGGTTACATGGTGGTACAGCACTATTGGGTTACCAGTGAATGGGATTTGCATAGTCAATATGGTAAAAAAATTTACTATGAGCTTGATCTAAACTTGCAAACTCTATTGACAAAATGTGAAAAAGGGAAATGAGCAGAGAGAAATCTTACCTCTCATCTGGAAAAATCATGCTGGAAATTGAAAAATGATAGAACTGTTCACATATTTAAGAATATGAAGTTATCAGGAGCAACAGTTAAAACAGTCACCAGAGAATTTAGGGGATATGGAGTGGAGAAATTTGGATTTTGAAATAAACCTTTCATTATTGACTTTTAAAAATATTGATGAAAAAAGAAGTAAATGTCAAAAAGAAAGCCCTTCCATGTGATTAAGATTTTACAGGCAATGATGGACATTGAAGCTAGAAAAATGAACTCGATTCCATGTTCCTTTTAGGAATAATATGAGCAAAATCATGGGAACAGCAGATTGTCCCAGAACCACCCTCTAGTAGACATAGGTAAATCTTCAGTGTGGGGATAGTACATATGTGGGAAATATCATTTTCTGGAGAATTAATTTATATAATGACAGCAAATATCCCAGTGCACTAAGAATTCATAATCAGTGATTTCAAATTTTAGAACATCACAAAAATAATTCACCAGGCTTAGCTGGTTATTATTAGATAGAAAATGAACATTTTTTTTCTCTTCCATAGATTTTTCTAACATTCTGAGTATGTATTTTGCTAATTTTTTTCATTTATTTTATCTGTGTTTCTGTGGATGTATTCTCAGGAGTAAGTGCAAGAAGAAAAAATTACTAGGTAAATGTATTTCATCATAGTTAAGGTTTTTTTAATCTTCTTCTTCACATATTTGTTTATTTTTAATGTGAGACTGATTTACCAAGTCCTGTGACAAAAATTGCATGTCATTTTTATACACGTCTTGACTACTAGTAAGGAAGGCTGGAATATTTTCACCTACTTAGTGACAGTATTTGCATTTTTATTTTGTTGGGTATTATCTTTCTATGTCATTTGACCACTCTTAACCTGAGGTTTTTTTTAAATTAAAGATAAACTCATAGATTTAATAGGATTTTTTCAATTATATTACAAATTCCTCTTCCAGTGGATCAGTTGCTTTCTAGTGTTTTTAGTAGACGATGTTTTCTGAGGTAGAGGGCTGAGCTATAGTTTTAGAATTTAAAATATTCTGCTTTATTTTTTGGCAAAGTATGCATATATATCTTACTGTTCAATAGGATGTCTTTCCTTAAAAATTAGAACTTTAGCTTCCAGAATTGAAGTTGAAAACTACTCATTTACTCTTCCAAAGGTATGGATTTTCTCAGTTGAGAGGTATTGATATTTAACTTTCACATGATCATTTATACGTATTTCAAACAACCCATTGCCTGGTAAGTGCATGTATCCTTAGTGGATTAGTTTCCATATTGGAAACGATATTTAACCTGAACAGCTCAAACACTCATGTTAAATATAATGGCACCTGTTAAACAAAAGAATTTAAAGATGGATCCTAATTCTATTTGAAATAACAACTGAATAACTCAACTGTATACAATCATGACTCCTTCCTTTTAGAGTCCAATGGAGTCAGAATAAAATGTGAAATTAGCAAAAAAAAAAAAAAAAGAGAGAGAGTTTAATGACTGTGCCAAAAATCACACACTGGGTGGGTGGAGCACGGCCCTTTGATCCCAGAGTCTTGACTCCAGGTCCAGCCTGCAGGGTGGAGCGAGCACAGCTTGTGAGGCTCATGCACTTTGCTAGGCTCAGCTTTAAAAAAAGTGTCATGTGAAACCGAGTGGAATTAATAACAAAAAGAATAAGTTAAGCTATCACTTTTCACTTTTCCAGTACTTTCAGTTTACAAAGCAGCTTTGCATAATTATATTATTTTATCCTCACAAATAAAAGATAAAATAGAAAGGGAAAGGGGTTCTGGAAGGCAGAGAGAGAAGAGACTAAAATGAGAACAATCCCTAAGTCTTCAGGCTCAGGAAACAGGAAAAGAGCTGAATGAAGCCTTGGGAGCGTTCTGTGGCATCAAACCACTTAAAAGTCAGTTTCCAGTATAAAAGAAAACATGAGTGTTCCTTCCTCCCACTCACCTGTGGCTGGCCAGGAAAGCAGGAGTGACAGCAGGAGGGTCCAGGTGCCCAGGCACAAGAGCTGCATCTCAGCGGGGGTCTCGGTGTCAGAGGGTCAGACTTCTGTCCTCCCATAGGCTGCTGCAGGTCACAGTCACAAGGTGTGGTCCACTTATGTTCACACTTTTCCTAAAACAGTATTTACATCATTCCCTAACAGAAAACAGTCTCTTCAGGACACACACATATGGAAAAGTAAAGCAGGAAGTAAGTGGACTGTGAGTAAGCTGACTCAGCCTTTTATATATTAAAAGGCCAAATAGGAATGGAGGAAACATAAAGCAGAATTATTGATCACACGATGAATCAAACACCTCATAGCATCATGAAAATTCTGCCCCTAGACTCTTTTTATTTTAGTTTCCAGAAGTGAAGTTGAAAACTACTCACCCTTCCAAAAGTTGAGGACAACTTTAAAGGGACCGTATTTTCACTTTATTAGTCATTGGGAAAATCCAACTTAAACCCATATAGGAAATCACTACAAATTTATTAGAATGGCCCCCCCAAAAAAATAAAATAAAATAAAATAAAGAAAAGACAATTCCAAACGCTACTGGGGATGTTGAGCAAGTGATATCATACACTGCTGGTGCAAATGCAAAAGTGTTACCTAACTCTGAAAAAAAGTTTGATGATTTCTTAAAAATATACACTTACCATATGACCCAGGTAGGAAAAATTATAATTTATATCCATATAAAACTTATTATACATATTTAGAGGAGCTTTATTCTTAATTGCCAAAATTTAAAACCATCTCAAGTGTTCTTTAACTAGTGAAGGAGAGACATTTGGTACTATTCTGTAATAAAAGAGTAATGGACTGTTAATACATGGAACAGAGATTTATCAGAAAGGTATTAAGCTTAAGCAGAGTCAAAAAGCCAGTCCTCAGTGGCTACATACCGTGTGATCCTATTTGCATGACATTCTGTAGAAAAGCAAAACAAAAGGCGCAGAGAAAAAATGAGAGGTTCACAGAGTATAGGGGTGCAAGGGAGTTCTGACTATAGAGTGACAGCACAAGGGACTTTTTTGGTGTGATGGAACTGTTTTGTATCCTGATTGTGGTGGAAGTTATGTGAACCTATGCTTGTGTCAAAACTCAGAATTGTACCCTCTCAAAAAGGGTTAATTTTAATGTATTTAAACTTATAAAAAGATTATAAAACCTGATGATCAAAGTAAAAAGAGCCTCAGGGGAAAATATATATACTTTCAGCAATTTTGCTAAGAAAGACTGCTAACTTTCTTCTCTAACTGTCCCAGGATCCTGAGAAGCCAAAGCTATGAGGGCCTTGGTCCCAACAAAATTAAGGTTTTGGTTTTTTTTTAATAGCAATGTGTTTTGTATAATGGAATCTGTTAAACAAAATAATTTAAAGATGGTTCCAAATTCCGTTTGAAATAACAACTGAATAACTCAACTGTGTACACTCATGGCGCCTTCCTTTCACAGTCTAACGTACTTAGAATAAAATATAAAATTAAGGAAAAAAAAAAAGGAGTTTAAAGGCTGTGGCAAAGATCACACACTGGGTGGGTGCAACATGACCGTTTGATCCCAGAGTCTTGACTCCAGGTCCAGCCTGCAGGGTACAGCAAGCACAGCTCAGGGAGGTTCATGCACTTTACTAGGCTAAGCTTTAGAAAAAGTTCTTATTTTTTCATGACAAGGCACAAGACAATGACATTCATATAAATGAAAAGCAGAACTCTTGTTACTTACAGTTCCAAGGAGACAATGCCATCATGCAGGGCTACACGGTGAGTTGAACCCAGGGGGAAGAGAAAGCTGGACCTGTAGGGGGGCTGCTTACGTATGGCAAATGGGGTGGGGTTACATGGGTTTTCCTGGTTTCCTGTGGATTAGCTAATTTGAATAATTTCCTCGGTTCTAGGACATAGGGGCTGTCCCTAGATGTGATAGGGTGGGGTGATGGGGTGGGTACATAGTGGCCCTGAGTGTGAGTCTGATAAGAGAAATGGCTGGGTATGGGCTTAATCAGCTGCTCACCAAGGGAAACTGACCACGGCCTCAAAACTGCATCAAGACAGCACTATATTAAAAAAGAAGTGATATTATTATTGGCCCCTTGATGTCTTGACATTGGTTTTGAGCTCAATTATTTTGGTATTTGAGTGGCCTGTATGGTAGAGGAGACTTTTAAGAGAGTAGGGAATGAGCTGCTCTAAGCAGTGAAGAAAACATTCTATTATGAGGGTCAAAAGGTGGAAAAGAAGCGCTAGTGTAAGGAAGTTTTTGAACACCGGCAGTAGCCAGGTTTCTCATTTACATGGCATTAGACAGGAAACAGATCTGAGATTTTTGGGGACTCTAACAATATCTTGGTGGAGTTGTAAATTGTGCTTAAAGTGTGTGATATTTTTTATGACAATATCTTGGCATATTTGTTATTTCAAGCTGGCAGGTGTGGCAGTTATGCTGTTGGCAAGTATGATCTGATAGTTCATTGATGTCTATGTAAAGGTTGGGAGTATTTCTGGTTACTTAGTGGAGGGGTGGCTGTGGTGGCCATGGTCTATGAAACAGGGCGAGAGGCCATGACAGGAGGCTATGGTGAGACACTCAGGAGTGGGTGGTCCTCTCCCCAAGGGGTTGAGGGATGAACCAATAAGATGCAGTTGCCTCTTGTGGAAAATAACAATCTCTACTCATTTTTAGAATGGCACGGAAAATAGTCACATTTATAAGGTGACTATTGGGCATTGGAGTATAGAGGTATATGTTTTGGAGGAGAGCAAAGAGTATGCCAGGATCATGTGCCAAGCAGACAGTAATTTCTGGAAATGGAATAGAGTCTCTAATATCAAAGGAAGGGAAGCAAGAAATGTCCTGTGTCAAATGTATCAATGCCTTAGGCGGGGCAGGCCATGTGCATTGCACTGTTCGGGTGAGGATTTAGTGTCTGGAGTGAAGTCACCTGGAGCACAGGGGATGATGGCATCTCCAATTGTGAGATCCTGTGTCAGGGCAAAGTCATATGGGATGAGGGACTGGGGTGTCCTTTTTAGGTGGATACCCACTGGGTTGATATGGGTCATGTCTTTGTCACTCTATGGTATTATAGCAAGGCTAAGCCACTTGTAATAATCAAAGGCAATGCAGGGCCTGGGATTTTATCTCATAAATACTTTTTAAATCAAGGGGCTTTGTGAGTGCACAGCACAGATGATGCCAGCGTTTGTGATACTGCCATAATTGAACCAGAGTGCCAGAACTTGAGTGGTGCAATTAAGGCCCCAAAGAAGAGGTACATGAATCTGTAAGCCCCCAACAGTCCAAGGTTTTGCCCAAAAGGGGGATGGCATGTACTGTAGCTAGGTTTTAATTCATATGGCCTGATTTGGGTGTACAATGATAATAGGTGTTTTTAGGCTGTTGTTTGTCAATCAAAATATCTCTGGCTGAGGTTGGAATGCCAGCATTAGTCTGTAGGCCAGCCCTCTAATTTAGCCAATTACTATGTGTCTTTTGACTCAGTTCACCTGGTGAAGGATAAGCCAGTGACATCTTTGGACTTAGGGCTACCACTAGTCAAATCCAATGGCATGTGAGCCTCAGCATTTGACATGATTGGTAGAAACAGTAGCTTCTTTGGGGGATGTAGGCCTCCATATCTCAAACCATGATAATACTCAACCAAGAGTAATAAGACCAGCAGTGAACAGAATGGTGTACAGCTGCACTTGACAGGCTTTTGTTGTCTGATATTGATTTTCTTCCAACATTGTTATCATCAAGGAGGAGTTGACTGGTTTCACATTATGGGATATAGTACTGATTTCATTGTCATCTCCCAATGTGATTTTTTAATTTTCCAAGTGGAGTTTTCCATGTCCTGTGTTGGTGTTCCAAACTGTGGGAATGGTCCAGGAAAACTAATTTTATTTCCATAAAGGAAATCAGAATGGAAGCCCACATAAGTTGTCCATCCCATATGACTCAAATATTGAAGAAGGTTTTTGGGTGAAGTTTAGGCTCAAATGGGTCCCATACCATGTGAGCAGATCCTGGCCAACAGGGCAATCTATGGTTAATGGGTCCAAGAACGTATGCATCCATGAAATGACCTCCTTCTGGGATGGGAGCAGAATTCAAAATAAAAAAATAGGGGAAGACATTATTAAAGGTTCTCAAGTATAATAAGTCTGAATGAGGAAAATATATGATAATATATTAAAGGGTAATTGGAAGAATTTTAAAAGTTGGGGTGAGGTGAGAGTCAGCCTGGGGCCCTGAATCAAGAGAGATTAAGTTCTGGGGCAAGATAGGAACCACTTAAGGATCCATTTGCTACTTTGTACCTTACAAGTTTTCAGGAGCTCATTAAGTAAACTAGCTCTCTAAGACTTATCAGGGAAATGAAAGTTTCTTTGAATGTCCTTTTTAAGAGCTCAGTATTGTGCATTTTGAAAAGGGAAATGTATATCTTAGTTACTGTCAGTAACATCTTTAAATCTGAAGGGGACAAAAAGGGTACTGGCAAGTCCTAATATTATGGTGTTAGTATATGTAGAGTTACATACAATTTTGATTTATATTTTGGGTATCTGTTAGGCAAATTATTCCCAGAGTTCATTACCCTGAAATGGACAACTCTTAGACCATGGCTCAACACTTTAACATGGATGTGAAGATGGGGCCAGGTTATCCAGTGCTAAGGTGACTGCCTGAATGTGGGTAATTGTACTGGACATTGACTCTCATTATTGATCAGTAACATCCTAGTGAAGTGAAGAGAAGCAAGAAGATTCCACTGAGCTTCATCATTTCTGATGATTGGCAGTGCCATTCATACAGTCTACAAACTCTCATTGCTGTTCACTCCGCTAATGACAAAGGGTTCTCCAGGTAGCCTTGGGGTCTAGGGGAGGGGTGGCCTACTCCAACATCATGGCATCTTGCTAGCAAACAAGAACAAGCAAGGCCACCTACTCTTGCAGGTGGTATATACCAGAGGGCCCAAGATTGACTGTATACCATATTAAGGATTTCTCAGTAGCCATGCCTAGTTTTTGGGGGTCTGTTTTTAAGGTCCAAAATATGACAGACAGCTGGGTACTTAGGGTCACTGACGAGGGTCTCTGAGACAGCTGTTATTTTCATGAAAGCTCAGTGTGTGGCCAGCAATTTTCACTCTAATTGTGATTAAATGGAGTCAAGAAGGGTGATTTTTTGGTTCCAGAAACCCAGCTTCTGATCATCAAAAGTGGTCCAGGGATGACAACAGGCATCAAAAGAGGTTGCCAAAGCCTGTATAGTAAAGAAGTCTCTGAAAGCATTAATGGGAGTGCCTGTTGACTTAATTTGGACAGATATAGAGCCTTTTGCTGGAAGAGGCCACAGAAGGTGGGCTGATTTGCAAGTATCAGCACTAGTGAGATTAAGTAATATTTATGAATGGGGAATATTTTGTCTCCAGGGCACAAAGAAGACTATAAAAAGTATTGGACTTGTATGTCCTTAATGAGAGTATCAAACCAATTTTCCCAAGAAAGACGACACCATCAATGTAACGTCATACCTGTACTTCCAGAGAAAGGTGGACAGAGTTATGATCTTGTCTGCAAAGATTGTAAGTGAGGGTAAAGCTGTTCAGGTACCCCATCAGCAGCCTGGAAAAGGCGTATAGCATCCCTTTGGAGGTGAAGGCAAACTGTGGCGGAGAGGTTGTTGAAATAGGCATTGAATAGAGCATATTAGCCAATTACAATAGCAGAAAATTTACTGGTTGCTGATAGGAATAGGAAATTTTAATAATATTGGGCATTTATTTTCCTCAGTGTTAAGAATAAGCAAACATCGGTTGTCAAATGTAGAATCAGTGACAATAGTCACCAATTCATTAATTAGGTTTTATATATAATAAATTTTAATCCTTGATGTCTCTGCTTTAACTGATATTGGCCATTTTAACTCTTTTAACTGTGGGGTGGGGTGCACAGGATTCCTCTTTTTTTTCTTTTTTAGAGGCAGGATCTTGCTATGTTGCTCAGGCTGATCTCACACTGTGTCCTCAAGTGACCCTACAGCCTCCGCCTCCCAAGTATTGGGACTATGAGCAGGAGCCACAGTACCCTGCCACAGGATCCTGTTTTGTCAAGCTGATGTCTAAGTGCCAAAGATTTAATTTAATTCCTTACTTACTGTGTTGGAGCATCCGTGCCAACTATGGGACATTTTATGACAATGGGTACTATGACTACGGGAAATATAGGCAAAGCTATAGTTAAAGTTAGGCATACTTTTTCCCCTCTATTTTATATTTAGCTATATTGCTAAGACTTATACACGTTTAAATTTAGTGGGATCCCCAGATATAACTTTATTTTGCTACCCGGTCTTGATTAAGTCCAGGAAGCTTTATCAGTTGGTGTGTTTTAGTAAATGCTAAAGTCAATTCAGAACCAATGGCAGAGGCACAATAGCCAATCCGTGTCCTTTTTATCTTCTTGTTTTATAATGTTTTAAATAAATTCTGGATTTTCAGTTGGGTGAATTTGTGGACCTTTAATTCACACACACACACACACACACACACACACATATATATTTATTTCCCCTGTATTATTTTCTTCCTTTTTGTTTTGTTCTGGGCTTCTAGCTGCCTAAAGCCATGGTTTTCAGTTTCTGTCTCTGACTGATGACTCATACTGTGGACCCTCTAACTGGTTACAGGAAAAGAGGGAGAGCAGGGAGAGTGACCTGCTTTATGAGAAGTCCTCTCTCTCTAAGGGCTCCCAGCCCACCTCCCAGGGACTGGGGTTTGCATTTGGACAGTTAGAGCAGCCTCTCCTTGGAACAGCACAAGGAGCCCCCTTACCTGCTTGTCTGAAGTATCAGTCCCTTTGTATGTTGATATGTGGCAGCACTTATTAATCTGGAGCTGTAGGAGGTGGATTATGTATGGCAAGTGAGGTGAGTTTAGATAGGTTTCTGGGGCTCCCTGTGGAATAATATGACCAATTTCCTGGGTCGCAGGGCATAGGGATGTTCCTGGTTGTCTGTTACCTGACTGTAAGGCAATTAGGGATGGTACAGTTGTCAGGAGTGTTCAGTCAGATAAGCAGAGTGGTTGGGGTGTGGCCTTAATCAGAGGCTCCAGAAGGGGAACTGATCTGTCTCTAGCCAGGGTGTCAAAACTGGGTCAAAACAGCACTTTGAAAAATAGCCGTATCATATACAGAAAGCAAGAATGGATATTGGATAGTCAATTTGTAGTCTCAGACACAATCCCCTGTATTCCCAAATTGTGTAGTCCTAGATGGGATGTATTTGTAACATTCTTGCCTCTGTGCAAGATGGAGACAGATAATAGATTTTATAATGTGAAATATGCCATACTTGCTAAATAGTATATACAATATATATGTATGGGTTAAAGGAAAATTTATTATTTTATCAAATCTAAGGTGCCATCATTTGTAAGACACATTATTTTTTTAACCGCTAAGAAAGAAAAAAACTATGCTGTCAATTCAATTGACACAATGATTTGAAACTTTGAATTTTAATTTATAATTATAAAATATCTTTCAGTCTTAAATTTTTTTACATATATTATTCTTGTGAATACATGGAAATTAAAACCATACTCAAAGAATTTAGTTGAGATATTGCTGTGACAATGACTACATCAATTCAGTCTATTCTAATCTCAGAAATGTTAAAATATTCAAAAATAAATATCTGTGTGCCACTACATTGTTTATGAAATAGAACAACTCCCAACACTATTGAAGTTCTTGGGTTTATTTCTCTGATGACATCTCCTTCAATCCTACTCTATAGACACATGTTCCTCTCAAGTTACAGAAACTGACAAATATGCATGCTAAAAACTTAGTTTGGTCTATTTTTGAACTCTTTTTAAATGGATCTACAGAACATGTGTTTTTCTGTTGCTCCTTTTACTTTAAAGTAGGGGTTCATCTCTGCCAATACATACAGTTGCCAGTGTTATAGTATTCAACCATATACACACACCATGTCTAATGTATGAACCTGACAACATATATGTTCATGTACCTTCAGTGAGAAGAAAAACAGATAAGGGAGGAAGTGCCACCTTCCAGCCCAAAGAGTGTCACTGTCAACTGCAGCCTGGGAAAACAAAGGCAGATGGTGAATAAAACAAGGTGACATACTCCTTTTGGCTCTTTGAGCAAGAGTGTATGTTGAGGCTCTGGTAGCAGGAAACTGGGGTCTCAGGCAGCAGTTTAGTTGATGAGTCACATAATTCACCCTGAGATCACTCAATTTTGTGAGACATATAAATCAAAAAGATAATGTTTCATTGTGAGAAATTAAATATTCATTGTGAGAAGCAAAGTTTTATTTATTCAATGAAAAAGGGAGAATCTCTATACCTTGGCACCTTTAATGATGGCCTTCCAAGGTCACAAATGTCACATTACCAGTGACCTCTGGCCCCTCACCACTCTGCTGACCCCACAATGGTCTCCATGCTTCTCTCCCTCTCAGTGTCACATACTGCTAAACTGAACTAAGTTTGGTGTAAAGCTTCCTCTGCACATACCGAACTGGAAGCTAGCCTAACGTAAAAACAAACTGCAACCCAACCTGAGAGTATATGCTTCTAATAAGTACATAAACTCAGCCAATCAGAGCAGCCAAACCTTCAGCCAATTATAGGCTGAAAGCTACCAAAACATGTCCAAATTAGGCAAACTGAACTGCAGGCAGCCAGGATATCCTGTATGTCATTTCTGGTTCTCTGGCTATAAATATTGCCTGCATAAATGGTGGGACAGAATTCTTTGAACTGCTTTTAATCCTGAGTGCTACCCAAGTCATGAACCCTTTTTTAGGCTCAATTAAACTCTGTTAAATTTAACTTGTCTCAGGTTTTTCCTTTAAGAATACCTACAGTGAATTTAATATTTTTAAGTAAAGATCCTATACCACTGATGTTTTACTTTTAGAATCTTGCAGTAGGGAGGAATTTGCAGACGTGAAGAAAGAGTCAGTGTTCAGGATGATACCCAAGGAGGGCACACGGCATAAGGCAACGCAAGGACAATGAGGGAAGGAAAGAATGCTTATTTTAACCCTCACCTAATTCGTTCATAGATTCTAATTCAAAAGCCAACTACTGATCATATCATTCCCTTTACACAAACAGCTGAAATAGCATTTGAGGCCTGTGGCCATCTGTACTACACCTACTTTCATCATCTCATCTACAACTGGTAGCCACGGGCACCCTTGCTTCACCCAAACTTTGTTTCTTTTGAGCATATTTTTCCCTCTCACCCTCTAGCACACTGTAATATGAAACTTTGGCTCACATTCTGCTCATGCTGTAGTTATATGTCCTTAACACATCCTATCCCCTTGTGGAGACTGTGAGCTCCTTAAGTGGCAGGGCCTCACTTTACTCACCATGTTGCATGTCCTACCCCACCCCCTGAAGAACAGGGAATCTGGCATACAGTAGGCACAGCTTCAATGTCTGCTTAGATAATATTGAATCACCAGATCCTTCCCTATGAAACTAGAACATCTGGAAACACCAAATAAAGATCAAGTCAAATGGAGAACTTCCAAATGCAGTTCATTAATGCTGAACCTGCTCATCTTCTTGTACCCTGCCGCCTCTGTGAATAGCACTACCATCCACCCAGACCACCGAGCAGGACACATGGGGGTCATTTCATGTTCTCCCCCATCCCTCACTCTCTCACATCTAGTCACTCCCCATGTTCCATCAGGCCTATGTCCATAACCCATCTCCGAGCCTGCATCCTTCAGGGCTTCTATCACCTCTATCCACATGGCCATGTTGTTCTACGTGGCTTCTCTGATCTCAGTCCTCCCAAATTCACCTGGGCAGTGATCATTATAAGCACAGATGTGGTCATATTATTCCTCTGCCCCACAAATCTCTGTAGGCCCCACCCCATGACCTGCAGAAAGAGCACATCTTTCCTGCTGCATCTCCTGATGCTCCAACTACACAGAGCTGCTAGTTTCTTAAACACTCCCAGATATCTCCGGCCTTCAAGCTCTGCTCAGACACATCTAGGCATGCACTCCCCACTCTGCCTGACTTGCCTTCATATTTGTTAGCACTGGGCAAGGTATATAGCAGGCATTTAATTGTTCCAAGAAATGAATAAATTGATATATTTCAGGAAAGTTATCTTTCCACATCTTCAAAACAGTTGTGTGCATAATGACGACATTATAGATCTATTCTAGTTGATATCCTTAGGTTCCATGAATGGCTAAAGTGGGTTCCATCCTAGACTAGGAAAGGCTGCCCAGGAGAGGAAGAGTCAAAATAATCAATCTGTGAATTATGCCCACCTGAACTAGCTTAAATCAGCTCCTTCCCAATTTTTAAGGTAACATCAGAAACAAAAGGTGGGGGGAAACAAGATGGCCAAATAGAAACCTCCAGCAATCATCCCTCTGGAGGAACAACAAATTCAGCAGGCTATTTGAAAATACACATTCAGAAGAGAAAAAGAAAAAAGAAAAAAAAAAAGAATGAAGCACGCCTACAAGATCTAGGAAATAGCCTCAAAAGGGCAAATCTAAGTGTTATGGACCTTAAAGAGGAGTGAGTTTGGGGTGGAGTTTATTCAAAGAAATAATAACAGAGAACTTTCCAGTGCTAGAAAAAGATATCAATATTCAGATACAAGAAAGTCTCAGAACACCAAGCAGATTTAACCCAAACAAGACTACCCCACGAATTTAATAATCAAGCTCCCAAAAGTCATGGATAAAGAAAAGGTCCTAAGGGAAGAAAGAAAAAGGAAAAAAAAAATCTTATGAAGGAGCTCCAGTATGTCTGGCAGAGGACTTCTCAGTGGAAACCTCACAGCCCAGGAGAGAGCGGCATAACACATTCAAAGGGCTGGAGGAAAATGAGCTTAACCCCAGAGTATTATATCCTGCATAAATATCCTTCAAACATGAAGGGAAAATGAAGACTTTTCCAGACAAACAAAAGTTGAAGGATTTCCTCAACACCAGACGTGTCCTACAAGAAATGCTAAAAGGAGTTCTTCAGTCTGAAATAAAAGAATTTTAATGAACAATAAGAAATCATCTGAAGGCATACAACTCACTGGTAACAGTAAGTACACAAACACAGAAGACTCTATTATTGTAATGGCAGTGTATAAACTACTTACATCTTGAGTAGAAAGACCAAAAGACAAACCTGTCAAAAATAACTACAACTTTTTGAGAGCTAGGTAGGAGGAAAAGACATAGGTGGAAACAGCAAAAAGTCATAAAGCGGGGGAGAGATGGAGTTAAAGTGTAGAATTTCTGTTAGATTTCTCTTTGCTGGTTTGTTTGTAAGCAGAGTTGTCATATGTTTAAAACAGTGGGTTATAAATGATTCTTGCAAGCCTCATGGTAACCTCAAAGAAAAAAACCCTGCAACAAATACACACACACACACACAAAATAAAAAGCAAGAAATTAAAACATATTACAAGAGAAGTAACAAAGGAAGACAGGAAGGAAGAAAGGAAGAGAGGACCACAAAGCAACCAAATAACAACACGGCAGTAGTAAGTTCTTATCTGTCAATAATAACATTGAATGTGAATGGATTAATCCTCTGATCAAAAGACATGGAGTGAATGAATGGATAAAAAAACAAGACTGAAACAAATATTGTCTACAAGAAACCCACTTCACCTATAAAGACACACATAGACTGAAAATAAAGGGCTTGAAAAAGATATTCCATGAAAATGAAAACCAAAAACGAGCAGTAGTTACACTTCTATCAGATAAAATAGATTTTAAGACAAAAACTTTAAAAAGAGACAAAGAAGGTCATTATACAATAATAAAAGGGTCAATTCAGCAAGAGGATATAACAATTCTAAATATACGTGCACCCAACACTGGAGCACCCAAAGAGATAAAGATAACCTGAGAAATGAAACAAAGCACAATGTGGTACGATCCCTGAGAAGTACACAGTGTTGTTTCTGTGGTACTGACTAAAAGCACAACCTCAGATCAGTCATAAAAAAATCAGAGAAAACCAAATTGTAGAATATTCAGCAAAATAACTGACCAATAGTCTTCAAAAGGGTTAGTTCATGTAATACAAGGAAAAACTGAGGCACTGCTCAAGACCAGAGGACACTCAAGAAATGTAACAGGTAAATGCAGTGTGGGATTCTCAAACAGAAACACTGATTAATTTCAAGTATTTAGCTGAGTTAATACTATTGTACCAATGCTGATTTCCTGGTTCTGATCATTGTACTATGGTAATGCAGGAAGATAATGTAAGAGGAAGCTGGGTGAAAAATATAGGGAAACTACTATTTTTGCAAATTTCCTCTAAGTTGTAAGTAAGTTTTGTTTTGTTACTCATTTAGTAATTATCAACGTAATTCCCAACTTCTGGCAAAGAGCAAAAGTTAATTATCAGAAATACACAGGTTGAAATATTGTCTACCACTTATTAGCTTTAGTGACTTTGTGCATGTTACTCAACTTTCCTTGTGTCCCTATGTGTTTTTTTTTTTTTTGTGTGTGTGTGTGTTAAGTACATTAACATGATGTATACCACCTTACCAAATTGAGAAATGCATTTTATTTGTGTCTTCTTCAGTTTTTTACTCAATATATTGTAGTTTTCAGTGTATAAGTATTTTTTTTACTTCTTTGTATCAGTTTATACCTAAGTTTTCTGTTCTTTTTTTAATATTTTTGTTATTTTTTTATTTCAGAATATTACAGGGTACAAATGCTTTGGTCACATAAATTGCCTTTGCACTGCCCGAGTCAGAGCTACAATCATGCCCATCCCCCAGACAGCGCATACCACACCCATTATGTGTGAATTTACCCATCCCCTCCTACCCCATCCCACCTGCCCAATCCCCAATGAATGTTACTTCCATATGTGCACATAAGTTTTGATCTATTACTACCAATTTAATGGTGAGTACATGTGATATTTGTTTCTCCATTCTTGTGGTACTTCACTTAAAAGAATGGTCTCCAGTTCCATCCAGGTTAATAAAAGAAGTATTAGTTCATCATTTTTTTATAGCTGAATAGTACTCCATGGTATACATATACCGCATTTTATTAATCCATTCATGTATTGATGGTCACTTGGGTTGTTTCCACATCTTTGCAATTGTGAATTGTGCTGCTATAAACATTCGAATGCAGATGTCTTTTTTATAGAATTTTTTTTTCCTTTGGGTAGATGCCCAGTAGTGGGATTGCTGGATCAAATGGTAGTTCTACTTGTAGTTCTTTGAGGTATCTCCATACTAATTTGCAGTCCCACCAGCAGTGTATGAGTGTTCCTATCTCTCCACATACATACCAACATTTTTTGTTTTGGGACTTTTTGATATAAGCCAATCTCACTGGAGTTAAGTGATATCTCATTGTGGTTTTGATTTGCATTTCCCTGATGATTACAGAAGTTGAGCAATTTTTTATATGTTTGTTGGCCATTATTCTGTCTTCTTTTGAAAAGTTTCTGTTCCTGTCCTTTGCCCAATTTTTAATGGGGTTGTTTGATTTTTTCTTGCTGATTTGCCTGAGTTCATTATAGATTCTAGTTATCAGCCCTTTATTGGATGTATAGCATGCAAAAATTTTCCCCCATTCTGTAGGCTGTCTATTCGCTCTAATGATTGTTTTCTTGGCTGTGCAGAAGCTTTTTAATTTGACCAGGTCCCATTTATTTATTTTTGTTGTTACTGTGATTGCTTTTGGGGTATTCTTCATAAATTCTTTGCTTAGGCCAATGTCTGTAAGAGTTTTTGCAACATTTTCTTCTAGAATTCTTATAGTTTCATGCCTTACATTTAAATCTGTTGTTCATCATGAGTTGATTTTTGCAAGAGGTGAGAAGTGAGGATCCTGTTTCAGTGTTCTATATGTGGCTATCCAATTTTCCCAGCACCATTTATTTCATATGGATTCTTTTCCACAGTGTATGTTTTTGTCTGCTTTGTCAAAGATCAGATGGCAGTATGATGATGATTTTATATCTGGGTTCTCTGTTCTTTTCCATTGGTCTACATCTCTGTTCTTGTGCCAGTACCATGCTGTTTTGGTTACTATAGCCTTGTAATATAGCTTAAAGTCTGTAGATCAATGCCTCCCAATTTGTTCTTTTCGCTTAAGGTTGTTTTGACTATATCCTGCTATTTCCTTCCTGAGTGTTTCATAGTTCTCCCTGTAAGAGTCTTTCACCTCCTTAGTTAAATATATTCCTAGGTATTTTATTTTCTTTGTTGCTATTGTGAAAGGTATTAAGTCTTTGATTTGGCTCTCAGCTTGACAGCTGTTGGCATATATGAATGCTACTGATTTGTGTACATTGATTTTGTAATCTGAGACACTGCTGAATTTATTTCTCAATTCCAGTAGTCTCTTGTCAGAATCTGTGGATTTTTCTAAATATAAGATCATATCATCAGCAAAGAGCTATTGTTTGACCTCTTCTGCACCCCATTTGGATACCCTTGATTTCCTTCTCTTGTCTGATTACTCTGGCTAGGACTTCCAGCACTATGTTGAATAGAAGTGGTGACAGTGGGCACCCTTGTCATGTTCCAGTTCTGAAAGGTCTTAGGGGGAGTGCTTTCAACTTTTCCCTATTCAGTATGATGTTGGCTGTGGCTTTGTCATATATGGCTTTTATAATTTTGAGATATATTCCTTCTATGCCTAGTTTGTTGAGGGTTTTTAATCATTAAAAGGTGGTGGATTTTGTTGAATGATTTTACTGCATCTATTGAGATGATCATATGGTCTTTGTTTTTACTGCTCTTTATTTGGTGAATCACCTTTATTGATTTACGTATGTTGAACCATCCTTGCGTCCCTGGGATGAATCCCACTTGGTCCTGGTAGATTATTTTTTTGATGTGCTGTTGAACTTGGTTTACTAGTATTTTGTTGAGGATTTTTGTATCTATATTCATAAGGGATATTGGTCTGTAGTTTTCTTTTTTGTTGTGTCCTTTCCTGCATTTGGTATCAAGGTGATATTGGCTTCGTAGAATGAGTTTAGGAGGATTCCATCCTTCTCAATGTTAATGAATAATTTCTGTAGTATGGGTACCAGCTCTTCTTTGTAGGTCTGGTAGAATTCAACCATGAATCCATCTGGTCCAAGGCTTTTTTTGATTGGGTGGTTTTTTATTACTGCTTTGATCTCACTGCTCATTATGGGTCTGTTCAGGAGTGCCATTTCTTCCTGGTTGAGTCTTGGGAGATTGCATCTTCCCAGGAATTTGTCCATTTCCTCTATGTTTTCTAGTTTATGTGCATAGAGATTTTCATAGTATTCATGGATGATGTTTTGTATTTCTGTGGTATGTCTTCATACCACAGAAGTGGAGTTGTAATGTCTTCTTTTTCATTTCTGATTGAGCTTATTTGGGTCTTTTCTCTTCTGCTCTTGGTTAATATAGCAAGAGGTCTATCAATTTTGTTTATCTTTTCAAAGAAACAACTTTTTGTTTTGTTGATCCTTTGTGTGTTTGTTTTGTTTTGTTTTGTTTTGTTTTCATTTCATTTAGTTCCACTCTAACCTTTGTTATTTCTTTTCTTCTGCTGGCTTTGGGTTTGGTTTGTTCTTCCTTTTCTAGTTCCTTGAGGTATGATATTAGGTTATTAATTTGTGATCTTTCTGTCTTTTTGATATAGGCTTTTAAGGCTATGAATTTTCTCCGGAGGAATGCTTTTGCTGTGTCCCATAGATTTTGATAGATTGTGTCCCCTTTGTCAGTAAGTTCAAAGAATTTTTTGATTTCCATCTTAATTTCATTCTTGACCCAATAATCATTCAGCAGCAGGTTTTTTAATTTACATAAGTTTGTGTAGGTGATTCCCCAATATCTGGCTACAAGTCTCCAAATGTTTCCAATTTTTCTCCCACTCTTCTGGTTTGCTGCCACTGAGAATTATAACACTAAAATCTGACTGCCCAGATCCTTATTGGGACTACCTAAAGAAGCCCTGCAAGTTAGAGCTGGACATTTCCATGCTCTACTCCAGGAAATAACCATGACCGGGACAAATGATATTTATATCATTACCAAAGACATCCAAACTGAAAAGCAAGTAATCTGTCAGATTGCCACTGCTGTCTTCATTTTACCACCTAAAAATACTCTGAGTTGCCCAACCTCTATAAATCTTCTTGACTGACTAGCCTCTGGACTTAGATACCAGGCTTTTGACTGATGCTCTTTGGCTTTGTTTTTATTTTTATAGATATTCTTCTCACTAAGTGTCTGACTGCTCACACTATCCAGCAAATATCCTCTACTAACAAGCCCCAACAGATGGTTCAGCTGATCTTTAGTGAATCGAAAGAGAATGAACAAGAAATAAGCTTTTATTGTTCAAAGCAAATAAGAGACATTCTTTTTTTTTTTTTTTGAACAAGTGGAGGGACTGACAAAGACTCTCTGCTTGACCAAACTTTGGTCAGTTTCCTCTAAGCCCTTTTCTCAACTAGGCCTTGTCCTTGCCACACCTTCATAGCCCAGTTTTAGCAAGAATTCTGCTAAGTCAGTTTAAAGAAAATCCCTTCACCCTTGTTATCTGACCACTCTCAATATCTAATTAAGTTCCTTAACCCCCACCCTTAGTATCTGATCACCCTGGACTGTCCTCAGCAAGAGTCCTATTTGGTCAGTCTAGCAAGAATCCCTCCTACTACCAACATGTTCTGTCAGTAATTTTCTGTGCACTGACCCCACACTTATACCCCAACCTGCTCCTTGGCTATAAATCCCCTCTTGTCCTTTCTGTATTCAGAGCTGAACCTGATGTCTCTCCCTTATTATGATAGTCTCTACATCTATCCTGACAGTCCTGAGTAAAGTCTTTCTTACTATTTTACTAAATGTCAGAATAATTTTTTTTCTTAACTGGTGTCAGCAGGGCTATGTTCCTTTCTGAATGATCTAGGGGAGAATCAGTTTTCTTACATTTTTCAGCTTCTAGAGGCTTCCCACATTCCTTGAATCCTGGCTGCCTTGCTTCATCTTCAAAAGCCAACACTGTCTGGTCCAGTTCATTTCATGCTGCTCTGGTTCTCTTATTATAGCTGGAAAAGGTCTTCTGCTTTTAAGGATTTATGTAATTAATTTGGGCCAACCTGGTTAATCTGGGATATTCTCTATCTCAAAGTCCTTAACCTTAATCCCATTTGCAATGTCTATTTTTGCATATAAAGTAACACATTTATAGTTTCTAGGGATTAGGGTATAGACACTTTGTGTGACCATTATTCTAACTACCACGTGCAGAATTCCAAATGTTCTTTCTAGGAAAACTACCCTGCATGTGACAATTTCTAAAAATTTCAACAGATACAAAATTAAATTTTCCTTGGTTTTGAAGGGAAAAGACACTCAAGTATAAAATGAAAAATGTCGTATAAGGAGAAACAATGGGGCATCTTGCAGTGGATGGGTTCATTTCATATGTTGCACAGTATTTATGTGATGCACACTAACTGCTTGAAAATGAGCCATACAAATCATTTTTCCAAGAAATGCATATTCATTTATTTAATCATAGAAATGTTTTTCCTCTAACCATTGCACAAATTCATTAGTTCTTTGTCCCTAAGAAAATGCAGTTACTTACAATAAAAACTACGTGCAGAGGTTTAAACTATTACAGAAAAGTTATAATCCATTACCATTGGAATAAATTACAAACTTATTACAAACATAGAAACATTTTTTAGACTAAGATTATCAAGGATTATACTGAGTCTATGAATCCTCTTTAAATCAATTTTAGTAATGTATAAGATACGACTTCTTTCCATTATGAGGTTAGAATCTTTACAACTGAGAAATACCTTTGAAAATCATTATACAACAAGAATATATCCAACATGGACAGTGCACATAAGATGTCAAACACTTTCAAAGATAAAAGCAATAACAAAATTTTGTAGGAACAGGAAAAGATATCCATTAATCCATGTATTAAATAAATACTTGCTGAATGTCTACTATAGGCCACATACTAAGCTAGACCCTACAGATATAAACTTACCTCAAAAATAAAATAGTTTAGTAAAGGAAAGAGGCATATATCAAAGACATGGAAAGATAAATATCAAATTACAACTAAAATAAGTACTATGATGGAGAGTCCAGTGATGTTAAGAAAGCATCTGACAAGAGAAACTGAACTAGCCTGAAGCAATCTTAGGCAAAGAATCTCAGGGACAATTGTGCCAGAGTAGGAAAATATATCATTAGGTAGGAATGTGAAATAGTCTTAAGATCACAGTGGGTTGCATATCCAGAAGTTATGGAAATTTGAAATTTTTATTGGCAGTAAACTCAATTTTCTTGGCTATTATTTTTGCCTCCATAAATATATTTAATGGCTTAGATATGTGATAGAAAGGCCCCTGTACCCACTTTCTCGTCATGGCAAAAGTTGACCAAAGCTTCATCTCCCTGTGTGTGTTTTGGGCCACTTAGGATTTTGCCCAGGCTTTTCCCCCTCTGCCTACTCCAGCTTTTCCCTTTTCTCTTTCTCACTGTGTTTGAGGACAAAGCTCACTATACATCCCACTCTTAGCCCAGTCTCTCAAGCTGCCCAGCTTTTGCTGAGCTTTGTTTTGTTTTGCTTTCCCCTCAGCCTTCACTTTGGCTTCCTCTCTCTTTTCCAAATTTATTCCTCTTCATCCTTTAAAATAAAGCTTAGATATTTCCTTTTCCAAAAAAATATATTGTCTCCCTATACCCACATTTATTCTAAAGTCTTCCGTGTGCCCAGGAACTTGTTTTAATATTATGTAGGTATTCATGTATAGTAAAGTTTAGTTTTAATATATCTGTCTCTTATAGATGACAAGGACACAAGCTTATGCTAGAAAATAGCAGATAGTAGGTTTGGGAAAGAAAAGAGGAAAACAGACTGTTTTGCTTTTGTTTTCATTTTTGTCTTGGTGATATGAAATTTACATAACATAAAATCAATCATTATAGCTGTACAATTCTGTGGCATTTAGTATATTCACAAAATTGTGCAACCATCACCTCTATTTAGTTCCCTTAATTTAAGAATTGACTATACATATTATCTCACATAGGATTTCAAATACCACCTTTGCTCAGAATGACCATCCATTTGGTTTGCCTGGGAGAGTCCAAGTTTACCTTTGATGTTCCAGCATCCCATCCACTTGTCACAGACAAAGGAGCTCTCATTAGGATGACAAATATAAGGTCAACATATATCTGCCCAATTACAAGAGGAACCCTACTGGTTTTTCCACCCACTTGATCTGGACATGAGGTTGCGTCTTAGCAGAACTCTGAGTACAGATTTTCCATGAAAATTCTTACTGTAAATATCCAATATTATTGCTAGACTATGTAACCAGATTGTTCAGATAATTATGTCAGTGAATGAAAAGATAATGATGTAGGTAAGAATAATTCTTCTAATTTAAAGGACAACATCTGCTCATTAGGAGTTTTCTTAATGCCATCTTCATATCCTTATTTCTCAGACTATAGATGAGAGGATTGATGGTGGGTGGCACCACAGTATAGAATACCGAAATTAGCAAATCCAAAGGTGATGGAGATTTGGGCAGAGGGCGTAAATAGGCAAAAAACCCAGAAGAGAGAAATAGAGTCACAACAATGAGGTGAGGCAGGCATGTGGAGAAAGCTTTGGACCTGCCTTCTTTGGAGGGCATCCTCAGCACGGTGGAGAAGATGTGAATGTACGAAATGTCAATAAACACAAAACAGCCAAAGTCTAAAACTAGGCTGAGCCCAGTGACTACTAATTCTCCAATGTTATAAGAACAGGCAAGGGAGAGCAGTTGTGGGACATCACAGAAAAACTGATGTACTTCAGGAGACCCACACATGGGTACGGAGAAGGTAGAAGCTGTGTGCAGGACCGCATTGAGACCTCCACTGACCCATGAAGAAGCAGCCATCTGCACAGAGGCTCCATGGTTCATGATGGCCTCATATCTGAGTGGGTGGCAGATGGCAACATAGCGGTCGTAGGACATGACTGTCAGTAGAGCTACTTCTGTAGTGGCTAAGAGGAAGAAGAAAAAAACCTGTGAAACACATCCAAGGAATGAAATGGTGTTGCAATTCATCAGAGAGTTTGCAATGGACTTGGGAACAGTGATGGAAATGAGGCACAGATCTAGAAAGGATAAGTTCTTTAGGAAGAAGTACATGGGGGTGTGGAGTCGATGATCCTTGGTGGTGACAGTGATGATGAGAAGATTCCCTAGTAGGGCTACCAGGTAAATTAGCAAAAAGAACACAGAGTGTAAGATCTGGGCCTCCCGAATATCAGAGAACCCTGTGAGGAGGAACGTGTTCCCAGAGGTGAAGTTTTCCATTTCTCTGGATGTTGAATCAATGACTCTAAAAAATAAAGTAAGCAACTTGAGATTCGGATAACAGGGTTTACAGTTCTATTTTCTTAATTCTCTCTTTCAAACTATCATATGCATCTGCCAGAAAATTTGAGATCATATGAGACAACACCAGGAAGCCTCCAGTGAGGTCACTGAATCACAGTGATCACATTGCATGTATAACTGAAGAAGGATCTCAGTCCAGTCCAAATGATCCACCTTGTAGTTCTGTCTAGATTAAGATCTATACTCTGTATTTGTCTCAGCCAAAATTTAACACACCTTATACTGAAATATATGGGAGAAAAGACATGGATTTTTGAGCTATCAGTCTGAATCCAAATTTTAGCTCAGATATTACTAGCTTAGACATTTACTAGCTTTACTCAGACATTGGCCTCAAATAAATTATCTGAATATTAGATTACTGAATTTAAAGCATCAGCTTTTTCATCTGATCATTATTCTGATTCAATTTAATAATGCATATAAAATAGTTAACGCAATTTGTGGACAAGAAGGCCTTTTACTAACACCATTTACTCTACTCATCCAGTCTTCCTTCCTTGTGCTAGAGTCAGGAAAAAGTGTGACAAACTTTGAAATGGGAAAACAACAATAATACAAAATACTGAGTGCCCTGTCTGGTTGCATTTTATTATCTTTGAGCTATTTCACAATTGTGGAGGTTGCAGGAAATTGTCAATAATATACATTATTACTGCTCATAAAAATAAAATTAGACACATTCCCATGTAATGCACTTGACTGCTGCTCTGTGGGCAGACCTATTTTACATCTATTTGTAAATTCACTTCAGCCTTCTTTATCTGCCCTTACATGCGTGGTACTTTGATTTCTTCTCTGAATCAGTCGCAATACTTGCCAATTCCCTCATTAATTAATGAGTTAAATAAAATCTTTGACCTGTGTTGGTTTATATTTATATGACAGTCATGATTTTATCTTCTTTTAAAAGAATATCCTTTAACACCTGACATGACTGGCAATTGCTGACACTGTCAGTTGGACTTTATGAAGACTTACGAAATCTTGGAAATATTTAGGCAATTTATCTGGGACATCAATAACAGAAAAATACTAGACATTATTTATTCTTTTGTCGTGCTGTCTTCTCACTTATTTTTCTATTCCATCCCCTTGTCTCAGAGAAAGAATGGTTTCCTCCTTCATAAAGTTGTAGTGCAATATTGTACATTGGAAGCACTTGATGTCATTTAATAAACCTCATTGAAGGCACCTATTTATAAGCATCATTCAGAGGAGATAACCTATGCAGGATTCCACTACGAGGCCATACCACATAGATTCAGGATTTTCCTTAGTATTTTGGATTCCTACTCTAATCACTGTTTGTACAGTTTGCTTTTCCTGGACTATATTATTAATGTTTTAAGCTAAACTTTTTGTCTTGATCTCGATAAATCTCCTACATCTAAGGGTTTGCTCTCTATTGTTTCCCCCTCTTTCTCCTGCATTTTGAACTCCATTATTCACATAACCACACAGAAATTCAGCAAAATTGCTGGTGTTGATTATTTATAGGTGTATCTGTTCTATGGAAAAATACTAAAAGCTTATATTCTCCTAGCAATAACTAAATATAATTTCACAACAATGAAAATGTGATGTAATTTGTTGTGTGGCATGGGGCATATTAACACTTTAGAAAATAAAGAAAAATTAGCTTTTCAAAATCAATTCCAGATGAGGCAGTATCCAGCATAGTTCTCTTATCTCAAAAAAATGTTATCATAATCTTTCATTTATCTGGATATCATTCTAATTTCTCCCACCATAAACTTCATACTTTCTAAAAGGTTGTTTGATGCAAGCTACCTTCCCCTTCTACCTATGTCCCTCCCAAACCCACCTGATACTTTTCATCATGAAACCAGCCAAACAAACAAAAAACCAGTATTTTGTAAATGGCCTTCTATTATCCAAGGCCAATTGAGCCTTTCATTCTTTCTTTTTGTGAACTCTTATAGGGATTTACAACAAATAGCTGTTTTATATTTATCAACATCTTCTCTACTGTGCCAGACCAATGGTTCTCAAAGTGTGGCCCTTGGCTCAGCTATATCAGCATCACTTGGGAACTTGCTAGAAATGCAGATTTTTGAGTCCCCACTTCAGATATGCTGAATCAGAAACTCTGGGAGTAAGGCCCAGTGAGATGTGTTTTAAACATTCCTTTAAATAATTATGATACATGCCAGAGTCTGAGAGCCACTACCTTAGAGGATCCTGTTTCATAAAATTTCTTTCTGAAAGGCTTTTGCATTTTTTTCTCTTAAAAGTGGTTGTCCCCACCATACCCTCCAAATTAGTTTTGCTTTTCTTCTATTCTATCTCCCAGGTCTACTTTGGGAGTCCCAGCAATCAAAATGAGTTAGTTCTCAGCAACAATCCCAAATTTCCTCTGCTGATCCAGTTACTTATCTCAAAATTACTAGTCTGATTATACGTTATAATTACTCAACAAATGATAATACAATATTTCTCTACCTTACAATTGTAATAAACATATAAGATGATGTCTATTGGACCAAATGGGGGAAGGCACCAAGTACTTTAGGAATTCTGAGGGAATCAAGGTGGATTTGGTATAGAAATGTGGGAAGTGAACTGATTAACCCTTGAAAAATAGATACTATTTAGGAAAGAAAAAGGAATAGAAGTTTCCTTAAGCCACTCTTCCTTTAAGGGAACAATGCGGACATAGCAGGACCTCAGCAGCCTGAGGGGAATGCTTTGCAGCAAAGGTTTGCAAGTGTCCTGTGGGGTAGGAGGGTGAGGGATTTGGGGGCGGTGAACAATGTGCTGGGAGGTTTAGCTTTCAGTGTGTCCCTACTGACAGCAAAGGGCACTTTAGGGCTTAAGGGTTTGGCATAAAGAAAGTGGCATTTCTTATAACTTAACTATACTTTAATATTTGGTAACATTTGCAAGAAAGATTTTTGAGGCAGAGAAACAAGTGAGGATATTAACTTAATAGCATACCTATGAATTGTTAAAAGAAGGTCTGAAATAAGTGGTCACAGTAGGTATGAAAGGGAAAAAGAAAATACAAAATAACTTGGAAAAAAAGAAACGCATCGAGGGTTGGAATGTGAATAATGAATAAATGAACAAATGAAAGTGAAATCAAGGTTAGAATAACATTCTAGATACAGAGGCGTGGTTATCAGTTGTTCCACCTTTGCTCTGAAACTGGGAGGGAGGTAGAATGTGATGCTCCGTGCAGGCATCCTGCCTCTGCCCCTTTCCCGCTGTGGCTCTTCTTGTCCAGACCTGCTTGTGTCCCAGACCCCAGTGCTACAGCAAACTCTTCTGCTAATTGAGGACTTGGAAAAGAAGGCATGCAAGAGACTGTTCTTAGCTCAGTGAGAATGAACAACATGTTTTATGAATATCTTTACTAATTATGAAATAAAAATAAAAACTTGACCACTGTTGTTAAGAAAGTCTTTGCATTAGCAATGTGTGGTTGGAAGTGTTTTGCAGCAAGGAAAAAAGCCATCCTATGTCCCTTAACATACTAGTTGACCTCCCCAGGCTGATTCACCCTGGCCTCAATGGCTGGGCCCAGAATGGAACTGGCACTTGTCTCTCTTCCCTTCCTCGGACATCCACTAACAGAAAGACCCCAACTGTACATGTCGAATCAATGACAAACACATAACCTTCTTTGAAAAAGCCAACATAATCGGAAAAGTTTATTTTTATAATTATTTCAATTCAGATAAACCAGCTAAAGCAAATCCTAATTGGAATGAAGTTAAAGCTTTTTAACATTCTGGCAAGCCTCTGAAAATATTTCTAGGCTAACATATGATTTAATGTGAACTGTTTACCTCTTTTGTTTTCAATAGCTCAGAGATCAGATCCACGGGTCATGTGCAGGAGGATGTATCGAGAAGTTTATGAAGATCACCCTCTCATCACTTGAGCCCAGGAGTTTGAGGCTGCAGTGAGCTGTGATTGGGCCACTGCACTCTATCCTGGGCAACAGAGCAAGACCTTGTCTCTAAAAAAATTTTTTTAATAAAAAACAATTTAAAAAAAGATCACCCTCTCACTCTGTAATCCTCAGCAATAAGTTGTTGTTTCATTTTCTTTAGAGTAAGAGGATCGAAGGAAGCACATTTTTGACAGATTGGTCAAAGGCGGGAATCCTTCACAGTTAGAGAAATGCACTTTTGAGAAAGTGAGATCCTGAGTACTTACCTGCATCAGCCACATTCTAAGATGCTTCCTTTAATAAACATACATCAGTGCTCAAAGCAAACCGTTACATGCCCATTACATGGAGGGATCAGACGGGTGGGGAGCTTAAGCAATTAGCTCCACGTCACACGAGAGTGCAGGCAGGATTTGAACACAAATGACCTCATTCCACAGGCTTCTCCACTAGAATGTCCTGTACAATGTTAAGGACTCAGGCTTACTCAGCCATATCCCAGGACAGCATCGTAGAAAGATTTTGAGGAGGTGATACAATAACCTTCTCCTCAGGATGGTGTTCCTCTTTATGAAAACAGATTACACAGCCCACTGTTTCCTTGTTCCTCTAGTGGATGCCACATCTCAAAGGCCAGTAGATGTCAGGGAGGTGGTTTTGTGGAATCTCCTCCTTTCTACATCTTTTTGTGGGCTTCCAAGAGATGATACTAACAGGTAATTTTGTAACACTCTTACTCTGTCTGTGCTATTTCTGTTTCTTCCGAGTTTCAAAGTAGACCAGTTACTCACAATCTAAAGACAACAAAGTGAATACTTACAGAAGTTAAGATGTCTGACTAGGGTTGCAAAGGAAAGTAGGAGATGGAAACAGGTTCTGAGCAAGGGTGGCAGTGGATTCACTCAGCTGCAGAACATGATCAAATATAGTACACAATCTTGCCAGACAGAGAGTACCAAGAATCATAAATTGCTGCCCATGATTCCTCCCTGTTTTAAAGTGATTCCCCTTTGGTTGAGTAAGTGAATACCCTGGGGTTTAAAAAGTAATATTTTACTAATAAAATTTTAAATTGATAGTAGCAAAAAAATTAAACACCACATTGTCCTTGGAAACAACAAGATTTTACAAGAGTTGCATCATTCCACCAGAGATGCAAGGAAATCTCAATAGATTATTTCAGTTTTTTATCTGAGGCCATCGTTCTTTCATAGTATGAGAAGAGAAATAAAATGCCTCTTTCTTTTGATGTGCATATGTTTGTCAGTCATACTGGGCAAGTTTTAAGAGGTGTGTGAGCTATTTGTCTTAATTTTTGTGTCTGATGTTTTTAATAAATGTTCCCTATTTTTATCAATTTTTATTGCTTTGTTTAAGCTTTCTATATATTTATAAATCTAATCCCTGTAAATCTCATACTTCTTTTTTTTTTTTAAGATGGTATTTTTATTAAATAAGTACATAGTCATTCACTGTAAGTGCCCTTGATTAAATCAGGCTTACACAGGGCATTGAGACTACACTGTACCAAAAACAATGTCTAGTCCATGAACAAGAGATGAAAATGGTTACTTCATCTCAATTTACGATGGCCCAATATTATTTTATCCCACGCGTATAACTGCTCATATTACTGTAAGACTATGGCAGCAAATAAGTGGGAAATCTCATACTTCTTAAATACAAATAATATAAAGAGTTTTTAAAAACTTTTTTGTGATGATATTTTGTCCATGAGGTTTTATTTAATCTAGTTAAATCTACTAAACCTTTTCTTTGTGCCTTCTGGCTTTGGAGTCTTGCTTAGGAAGAATTTTCTCTCCTCCCCTTTGCTTTAGGCCATACTGTGAAACACACACACACACACACACACACACACACACACACACACACGACACAGCTTTCTATTTTTCTTTTTTCAAGTTTTCATCCTTTTATTCTCCCATACTCGGGAGTATTTCAAATTTGTATATTTTTTATAGCATTACTATACAATTCTTCTTAGTTCATTTTCCAAGAGTTTTAAGTAATACTTTATTTAGTTTGAATATATTTTTCCATTGTATTTCATAGTGAATAGTTTCCTAATTACATTAATACATAGGTCACAATGACTTTATTAATATAGCTATTCTGACAGCCAATTACTGATTATCTTATTGCTTCAATATACTATTATTTTTAATTTTCCATATGAGAAAGATAACTTTTTATCTGAGGCATATGAGCCCCTTTAATTACCAGGTCAAGAAAGGTATTGAAATGCGACTCCAGTCATGTCTCACTCCCCCTTGAGCTAAACAATTACCCCTTGAAGCCACTTGCTATGTGGGCTCTAGACTGAGGCCAAGCAGCCATATGCTGGACTCCACAACTCATGCCCTATAGTTCAACAATGTATAGTCTATCACCAATCAATGTTATTTCTGTAAACCAATGAGAATTTCTGACAAACAACTTTTGTAGTCATCCCCTCTCCTGATTTGTCTTTTTTTTCTTTAAAAACCTGAGCTTCCCCTTTCTTATCCAGAACACTCCCCAAGGCAAATTAGAAGTGTGTCCTGCACTGCAGTATTCAACTTTGGCCCAAATAAATTCTCCACATTAATTTTGCCTCAGCATCTTCCTTTTAGGTTGACACAGGAATGCAGTCATAATCGTCTAAGAATTTTACTCCTTTCTGTCAATTTTCAAAGCTCATAGGAAATATTTATTTCACATATTGACTTTGCTGACACAGAACACGATAGAATAACAAATACACTTCTTATTTCTGTCTTTTGGGGAAATGTGTCATGTCATACACGTGATGCACACTTTGGAGATCAATCTATTGCTAAGTTAAAACAGATTTTACTAAAAATTAGTGCTATATTTCATGAGAATATGATTGTACTTCATTTACTTAATGATGAAATATATTAATTGAGTTCCTGTCACTGAAACTGATTTGACCCCTGAAATGAATCAGTTTCTATGCTGTAGTTTTTATTTGCTTTTGGAGAACATTTAATATTGCTTTTATTATACATGCATGTTTCCTTGGTATCCAGAAATATCATGCATATTTGTATAGTTTTTTTTAGTTTGTATGTATTTTGTGAGGTATAAAATAGTACAGAATATAAAAAAAGAAAAAATAGCAATCGGTCCCACACCCATACAATCTTGTTAAATAATTCATGAGCATGGTTTACAAAAAATAAAAGAAGCAAACAACACAGACAGGTTCAACGTAAAAAGCGACACCTTATTAGCCCCACTCTCTCTCCCACAAAGTACAACTTTATAATACAACAATGCTACGACATGGACGAACCTTGAAAACATTATACTCAGTTTAAAAAGCCAGACACAAAAGGCCAATATTGTATGATTCCATTTATATGAAATGCGCAGAACAGGCAAACACATATAGATAGAAAATAGATTGGGGGTTGTCAGGGCTGCGATGAGGAAGAAATGGGAAGTGACTGCTAATGGGTACAGGGTTATTTTTGAAGCGATGAAAATATTCTAAAATTAGATGGTTGTGATAATTGTACAATTCTCTAAATATACTGAATTGCACACTTTAAAGTGGTCAATTGAGTGATATGGGAAGTATATCTCAATAAAACTTTTATATTAAAAACAAAAACAAGTAACCATCTTCTATCATGTCTTTTACATAATTCCAGACTTTTAAAAAAATTTGACACATAATAATTGTACATATTTATGGGCTACAATGTGATGATGTTCCAGATTGTTTAATGTGCAGATCAACACAATTCTTTTATAATAAATGGTATATACATTAAAAATGTGGCTATATACAGTCCTTCTTTATTTTTAAAAACAAAAATTGCTGTCTTTTAGGCATGTGCCATAATTTGTTTGTCATTTCCCCTACTGATGAACATTCATTATTTCTATTGCTGCCACTATTTCTGTTTTTGTAAAAACAATGTTACAAGAAACGTGCATAATGTGAAACACAATCCTAAGATTATCAAGAAAATAAACTGCTTAAGGATGTATCGTGAGTTAAGTGACATGCACATGTTTATGGGTCCTGATGCATTGCCTCATCTAAATTTGTTTTTCATTTGCATTTATTAATATAACAGGAAGGTGTGTGATTAACTACACTTTCTCGTTCTATATAATCTTTTCTCATATAGTCTGTAAATTTTTGTTTTGTTTGTGTGTACTTTCACTCTAATAACTTGGGGGATATTTTTATTTGATTCTAATTCACTTGTTAGGTAAATTTGTATTTTGTCATTTTTTAAACCTTTTATCTTTCCATTGTGCCACAGAGCCAGCTTGTGACCTTTTGTTTTTGATTACCAACTGTAAATAATACTGATTATTCACTATAAAATATTAGAATAATATTAAAATATAAATAGCTTAATTACATTTAATTAAATGTAAATAATTAAATATTAAAATATTAAATAACTTTAATTACATTTAATTAAATGTAATTAAAATATTACATAACTTCTGTCACCTCACCTATTTACTATCAACTTTCCTGGTTTAGGTGTTTCTAAATCAATTACTTTTACTTTAATTGTGCTAGCAGAAATAATTATATTCAATAAATATTTTTAAATATTTGAAGTTTTTGAATGAAAAACCACATAAAACTCTTACTTACCTCAGTGATTTTTGAAAGTGAGTGCTGCTGCAGAGGATTTACCAACTGTTCAGGATATTGTTGATTTACATTCATGTTCTTAGAAGTATCTCTTTATTTTATGTCTAGTATTTTTCATCAAAATGCATCTCTTTATTCATATATTTATTGGAAAGTAGAGTTCAATTTTAATCTGCAGATTCAGGTTTTGGTATTAAGAGGAGATTTCTTCTATTACTATTATAAAATTGTATTTTAAAAAATGTGTTGTGTTCTGTTCTTTTCTTCAGAAAAACAAACCATGTTAAATTGGACCCCCATTATCTATCACCTACTTCTGTTAACTTCTCTCTTGTCACTTGTATCACAAATCTGGATTAACCACAAGTTTGTCTCTAGAGCTATTGACCCTTGACCAAAGCTATCTATTAGCTGAAGATAAATGATGGTCTGTCACCATGGGTCTGCGGGTTGTTTCAGGGCAGATAAGCGTCGTTTAGTGATGATAATTAGATTTATGATTTGCACAATGCTGGGTGGACCCTGGGGGATGGGAGGTTTACACCTGGCCACATACCCAGAATATGCTTAGCTGACCAGCTCACTCTAAGAGATACCCCCTAGCAGACTTTGGGATTCTTGGTCCCAAATGTATAGTCTATCCTATACATGCTGGTGGTTGTTCAAGACCTTGAGACGACATGATTCCCATGTGATCCAGAGTGGGAGGACAGAAAACCTTGCACTGGATGTGGCTAGATCTTTTCAATGCATATTCTTCTTTTGCTGTGCTATTTCCTTTGCTTGTCCTAAAGCTCTTCCCTGAGTACAAACAGCTAGAGTCCTGTGATTCTTTTTAGCAATTAGATGCTTAAAAATAATAATGTGTACTTAACACATCATTTTAATCATCATACTGAATTTTGTTTAATTTTTCCCATGCCTAACCTCAATGTCCACAACTGTATTATCAGCAGCATTAATAGTATAATTTCCAATTCCAAATGTCTTTCATGTCTTTAAGGTGTCCAGTTCATGATACTTGACAGATTACTTAAATTATTTCTGTTTATTTTCATCTGTCTTTTTTTGCTATATAATTCTTCTCTTTCATGCTGCCTTAACTCCACTGGCCTTTACTCATCTGGTAAAATCCCAACCATATTTAAATCCAAAGCTCTTCCTATGCTAGGATGATCTTTATAGCTGAACATGCTTTCAAAAAAGGCATGACCTAACAAATTGAATTTGCTTAAGTTTATAATTATAATGTGCAATAGACTACCAATACTGCCTAACAATCTCTTATATTTATTTTCTTTTCTTAGAAAATAATTTCCCACTCTTAGCTGGAAAATACTGTTTTTGTGTTAATAAAAAAGTAAGAGCATTTATGAGGGAAATTTTATACCTACCCACTCTCAAATATACAAAACTACTATATCTGTAGCTACAGACTATCTTCTCTCCTATTGTCTTATTAAAGTGGGCAAATTTTCCTTACTTTTTATGTAAAACCAGTTCTGAACTCCTCAAGCACTCTGCTCCTTCAAATATTCTATTGTATTTAATACTTATTTGCTACATGATCAATATTACTGGATCATTCCCATTAGCTTACAATCACCATTAAAAATAAAACTTTCTTTTACTCCATATTCCCCTAAACATGCCTCTATATATACACTGATTTGTAGAAAACTTCTCAAGTGAGTTGTCTATTTGAATATCTCAATATTCTCTCCTTTTACTGTCTCACAAAGCCATTTTAACTACGCTTTTCTTCTCTCTGTTTATCTAAAACAACCCATATCAAGGTCAAAAATCAACAATGCCCTCTACTTTGCTAAGTATTATAGAAATCCTTAATCCTCTTCTTAGGTTTTTCTCTCAGAGCATCACATACTGCTGATTTGATTATTAGCTGACTACATCAAAAACAATGGAGGCCAAAACACAGGGGAATAACACACTCAATTTGCTGAAAGTAAACCACTGTCAAGCAAGAATTATATATCCAAAAAGTCTATTGCTCAAAAATGAAAGTGAAATAAAGACAGTCTCAGACCAAAAAATAAAAAATAAAATAAAAGAGCAAGAGTATTTTATGTTAGCAGTGCTGACTTTCATTCAAGAAATACTAAAAGAAATTCTTTAGACTAAAAGGAAATGACATCAGATGGCAATCCAAATTCACACAAATAAATAAGCATTAGAAAAATATAAATGTAAATAAATATTATAAATAAAATAATAAAGTTGTATTTGGGGGCACTGCCTGGAAAGTATCCAGCCGTTGTTAATATAATGAGAACATATTATGTATGTGTCTGGATACCTTCCAGACAGCCCTTTTGTGTGTGTGTGTTTGTGTGTGTGTATCCACACCATAGGAAATTAACTCATTTATATTAATTAGCCTATGAGAAAATTGGTTTCATTATACAGTATGTCATTTCACTTAAAGTCATAATTTCTGAGTTATCAATGATGTTAAGTGAGGACTTACTGTACATATATTAATATATAAAACATGGGAATTAAATAGTACACTAAAAATATTTAAGAAAAAATACACCAGTAAGAAGAACAGAGAAATAAAAGAAACATAGACATATATTAAAAAAATAGAAAAAAGGCAAAATAAATCTAACCATATTAAAAATTACAATGAATGTGACTGGACTTTAAGCTCGAAGATTAGATTAAAAAGCATTATCCAATTATATACTCTGTAGAAGACACAGCTAGTAGAAAAATAGAAAAGAATTTTAAAATGTTGTAGTGTTTATGTTAATACCAGCCAAACAGTACAAAATTTTACCAAAGAGACAGGGATATGCCATATTAATAGCAGGTTCAAAATAGCAAGAAGATATAATAATTATATATAATGAGTGTGTATGTGTATCTAGAACTTAAAAGAACATAAAGCAAAAATTAATGAAGAAATAACTTAATAATGAAAGGAGAAATAGATAATTCAATAATAATAATTGTGATTCCAATAGTTCATTCTCTTTCTGAAAATATGCTAAGGTATAGAAGATTTGAACAATATCAACCTACTTTATCATATAAACATTAATAAAACACTCCACCCAATGACAATTAATTGTTACGTCTTCATGATAAACCATATGCTAGCCTATAAAACAGTGTAAATAAATTCAAAGTTATCAATAAAAGACATAGTATGAACACTGACAAATATGAAATTGAATTAGAAAATAAGGAATTTAAAAATATTTAAATGTTTGGAAATTTAAAAATTTTTTTTAAGTTACAAGAATTAAGCACAAGAAAACTTAGAAAATATTTTGAACTCAATGAAAATAAATGTATATAAATAGATAAAATAAATAAATATTTGTATATATATGATGCAGCTAAAGAAATACGTAGAAGAAAATTTACAGCTTTAAATACTTATATGAAAATAGGAGTAGAGTCTCACATCAATAATCTAAGCTTCTACCTTAAGAAATTAATAACAATAGAGTAAAATAAAACCTAAGAAAGCAAACAGAACATAAGGATTGGCATGAGGTCAGTGAAGTAGAAATCAGCAAAAACAAAAAATAATTGAACCAAAAGTTGGTACTTAGAAATTAATAAAAACAATTGTTAAAATTAAAATAATGTTAATAAATTGTATTAATTATTATGAGAATAATATTAATTAAGCAATAAAATTAATTGATCTATAAAATCACTAAAACATTTACTAGACTGTCCAAGAAAAAACAAAAACAGGCACAAATTACCAAAATTAAGAGTTAAATACTCTTCAGAAATTGAAGAAATTATGCGGGAATAAAGTAGAAGATATGCATAGAATTCTAACAAGAAAATATATTGAATTAGTAATTTAAAACCTTTCTACAAAGAAAATTTTAGTCCCATGTGGCTTCACTGGTAAAGTCCGTCAAATAGTTAATGAATTAATATTACCAGTCCTTCACAAACATTTCTGGGCAATGAAGAGGAAGTACATCCTCATTTTATTCTATGAGACCAGTATTACTCTAATACCAAATCCAGACAAACACATCAAAAGGAAAGGAAATCACAGACTATTGTACTTCATGGACATAGATTTTAAAATCCTTAATAAAATATTAGCAAACTGAATTCAGCAACATAGGAAAAAGATTATATACTATGACCAAGTGAGATTTGTCTCAGGGATGCAAGGTTGTTTTACATTTGAATATCAATTAAAGAAGTACAACAAATTACTAAAATAAAGTACAAAAACCACGTAATCACTTCAACAGACAGAGAAAAAAACATTTGACAAAGTTCAGCATGCACTCATGATAAAAACTCTCAACCAGCTAGGAATGGAAGGCAACTCTTTCAACCTGATAAATCAATACCCATAAAAAATCTACAACTGGAATCATACTAATTAATGTATATTTTCTGAATGTCACCACCCCTGTATCAGGAAAAAGGCAACAACATCTAGTCTTGTCACTTTTATTTATTATTGGGTTAGAGGTTCTAGCCAGTAAATTAAGACTAAAAAGAAAAACAACTAAAAGCATGAAGATTGGAAATGAAGAAGTAAAACTGTCTTTAATTACAGAAGACATGATCCTATGAGTAGAAAACTCTAAGAAATACACACACACACACACACACACACAAAACCTTCTAAAACTAATAAGTGAGTTTAACAAGTTGGCAAGACACAAGATCAGTATGTGAAAATCAATTTTATTTCTATATATACAACAGACAAAATGAGAAAATAAGAAAATAATTTAAATCAAGAGGAATAACATGCTTAGGAAAAATTCACAATGTTAAGAACAAGGCTTTTACACTGAGAGCTACTAAGTATTGCTAAAAGAAATTAAAGAATGGAGAAACATTCCAAGACTTTCAAAATATACTATAAAGCTAAAATAATCAAGGCATTGATGGAAATATTGGCATAAAGTTAGGTTTATATATAAAAAAACAGAATAGCGTCTGTCCAGAAATAGACTGACAAATATATTACCCCTCAATTTTCAACAATGGCACGAAGTCATTCAATGGGGAAAACATATTACACATACACATATATATTTATATATATAAATATGGATATGGATATATATATAAGAGAATATATATCCATATCTGTATAATTCAAATGTGATTATACACCTAAATGAAAGAGACATGACCAAATTTAGGTGAAAATCATTATGAACTCAGGTTAGGCAAACAGTTATTAGACATGTTTGTTATTATATAGTTAAAAGTCATTAGATAGTGAAGAGTTAATAAAAGTGAGATTTATTAAAGTAAAGACTTATTAAAGCACTATCCACGATTTGATAAATTGAACTCCATCAAACAAAACTACTTTTATTCTTTAAAAGGCACAATTAAGAAAAGTAAAAGACAAATCAGAGGTTGGGAGAAAATATTTACAAATCATATTGCTGAAAAAGGATTGTATTGTGTGTATATAAACAATTATTACAACTCAGTAAGATAAACTGCACAATTAAAACACTGGCAAAAGCTTTAGATAATCATTTTATCAAAAAGACATACAACTAGCTAATAAGCACATGAAAAAATGTTCAACATCTTTAGTTATTAGAGAAATTCAACTAAAATCACAATATCCACTACACACCCACTAGCATGGCTATAATCAAAAGATAGAAAATAAGAGAGACTCCCACTTTGGGGAAGATGGAATAGATACAATTTTCCCTATTCCTCAATCTAAATACTGTTAAAGGCCCCTTTTTATCAATATATATATAAATGTTTTTATATATAAAACCCTTACAAGTAGACTCTGAACAGTAGAAGAAAGCAGACCAGCAAGGTCCTGGGGACCTGAGGAATAACATGATGTGAGTTTCCTGAGTTTTCTTTGTTTGTTTTCCAGAGTATTACAGGGTACAAATGCTTTGGTTACATAAATTGCCTTTGCACCGCCTGAGTCAAAGCTACAAGCGTGCCCATCCCCCAGACAGTGCGCACCACACCTGTTAGTTGTGAATTTACCATCCCCTCCCCTCCCCCACCCTCCCGACACATATGTTACTTCCATATGTGCACATAAGTGTTGATCAATTAGTACCAATTTGATGGTGAGTACATGTGGTGCTTGTTTTTCCATTCTTGTGATACTTCACTTAGGAGAATGGGCTCCAGCTCCATCCAGGGTAATACAAGAGGTGTTAGTTCACCATTGCTTTTCGTGGCTGAGTAGTACTCCATGGTATACATATACCACATTTTTTTATTAATCTACTCATGTATTGATGGGCACTTGTGTTGTTTCCACGTCTTTGCAGTTGTGAACTGTGCTGCTATAAACATTCGCGTGCAGATGTCTTCATTATAGAATGTCTCTTCTTTCATTCATAATTTTGTCTATTTTTATCCTTTCTCTCTCTGTTTCTCTCACATTTAGTGTAGTTAATGATTTCTTTATGTTTTTTTTAAACAACTCTTAATTACCCTTTTTGTTTCTTGTGTCAGTTTTTGATTTAGAGCCTATTTTCTCGGATAAAAATACAGCCATTTCTGTTCTCCTCTTCTCAAAGTCAAAATAGAGTTGAATGGAGGTCATAACTCTTACACTTGATAAAAATAAAAAAGCAAAAGTGTTTAACCTTTTTTTTAATTTTGGGCATTTTCATGACAAATTTTAAACCCCTTAAAAATTGAAAAAAGATTCAGTCAGGAGACCTGTTTTCAAACATCATTTCCACTAATTTATATATTCATAGATAAGTCTTTTCAAATCTTAATGAATCTCAATTTCTTCACTTAAAGAAGATAACATGATTTCCAAGGGGCTTGAGTAAAAATAAATTAGAAAATATATATGATAGCTCACTTTTTTATGTGATAAAATGCTTATTAATAGAAAATAAAATTGTTTTGAACCAACTTGGTGATAGGAAACCATGACCACACCCCACCCCCAAATAAGTCTTACTTATGATATTTTCAGAGAAAGAAACCTAACGTGGGTAGACTTCCTCATTAATTCTGGGAGGTAAACTTCATGTTCCTGTATTTACAACAGTCACATGCAGATGATAGAATCTATGAAGAGGCTAAAGCAAACCACCATCTTGGAGTTCATGCTTGTAGGGGTTTCTGATGACCCAGCCCAACAGCCACTCTTGTTTTCCCTGCTTCTCTGATTTACCTGACCACCATGATTGTAAACCTGCTGATCATCCTAATAATCATCTCAAATGCTTCTTCTCATTCCCCCATGTATTTCTTCCTTAGAAATTTATCCTTGATTGATGTCTGTTTATCTTTGACTGCAGTTCCTGAAATGCTTGTAGACATCCAGACAGGAAACTTTACCATCACTTTTAATTACTGTGTGGTGCAAATGTACCTTTTTATGTACTTTTCAGGGTTGGGAACATTACTTCTCCCTGTTATGTCTGAAAGGACAGCATTGTTAGTAAGCCATCTAGCTTTTTTGAAAAAAGGGAAAAATCACAGCACACAACTGCCCCTTTGTTTGCTTAACCACCTGTGGCTTAACTTGTTGTCTTTAACAGTTTGTTTTACAGCACTTGAAGAATTTTGAACAGACAGCAGGGGTGTGACCCTCCCCCACATCTGCCAGAAACACAATCCAAGAAGTCCGAAAAAGCCAGCCTAACAGAGAAAAAAACAAACACGGCCACCTCCTGTTATTTTGCAGTAATAACTATTTTTTTTCACTCTTTATCACCTCCAATAAAAAGCCTAACCACCTCATCCTCGGGCCAGCACTTATTTCTTTGGTGCCATGCCCTTTCCTCTCTTGGAAAGTAAAATAAACTTCTTGCTTCAAACCTATCCTAATCTTTGAGTGGAGAATTCTTTCCCAGCCTGCTATGTGAGTTCCCACCCTAACAATGTCTTATGACCATTTTGTGGCCATCTACTTTCTTTTGTCCTACTTAGCCACTATGACTCCCGTGCTTTGTGCTCGTCTGGTGGCCAGTTTCTGGATCTTTGCAATCTTGAGTGCACAGATACACACAATCCTATTGATTCAATTATCCTCCTGTGAGCATAACAAAATTCCTTAGTTCTTCTGTGATATTGGTCCATTGTTTAAATTGTCTTGTTCAAATACCTGTATCAATTAGTTGTTTATTTTTTTGAGGGAGGACTTGTGGTGGTTGTGAGCTTTATCTGTATTTTGGTTTCTTACATACTTATTGGTTATACTATCGTCAGAATGCCATCAACCACAGGGAGATGTAAAGCATTCTCCACATATTCCCCTCATATCTCTGTGGTCCTCTTGTTTTTGGTATGATAATTGGTGTTTATTTATGCCCTTCCACCTCCATATAGCTGAAAGAGATAAAGCAGCAGCTGTGACGTACGCTGTGGTTACTCCCTTGTTAAATCCTTTTATTTATAGTCTAAGGAATGGTCCTGTGGAGGGGCCCTTAGGAAAACCATTGAAAGGAAATTGTTTTCATGATATGTTGCGAGGTATGGAGACTTTCCAGGTAAACACATAAACGATTCGGTGATTTTATTAAATGTTCCTTCACATCATTTTGTGACTGAAATGCTTACTGATGGTTTCTTCACTACATTATCACTTTATTAATGTGTGGATAGAATTTATGAATTATAATATCTTAGCACAATCATTAGCATGCAATGTTGAGTGTATAACTTAGAGTTTCAGAATTATTATAGATGGTACAAGTCAAAAATACTATATCCTAGGATTTCTACAAATCCTACAAATTCTCAAGTGTCAAATAAATTTCAGAGATATGTGTCAAAATTCATTCCACTGAATATGACTAAAATATTATCCAATGATATTTATGAAAAGTAAATTATTCTACTTATGTAATATTAGTTTTGATATTTGTTTTTATTGGTTCATTTGGATTTTCTAAGTATAAGTCATATCATTATAAATAGAAATATATTTATCAATTTATTTCCAATTTTCATGACTCATATTTTTGGATTGGACTGAATTGACCAACAATTCCAATGCATTTTAAAAACCAGATATAGGGATTTGGAAAAATGGCAGTCTGATAGAGTACTCCCACCGCACCGCTCCCAGGGAAGGAGGTGAAAAACACCATGGGCTGCCCGCGAGCACAGACTGCTCACTCCGAAAACAGCATCGTGAATTACAGAGAAACAACGCAGAACGCCCAGTCCAAGAAGACAGGCACAAAATTTTCACAAAGATCAGAGAGCGCACAGAGTACAATAGAGCCCAGAGCGTGGGAAGGACACGCTCACCAGGTCAGTGCAGCGTGGCCTGACCCCCAAGCAGTTACACACCTCCCCATCCGCTCAGTCAGGGACAAGCCCAGAGTTGGGGCAAAGCTGTTGCTGGAGGCAGCAGATTCTGTGGAGAGGAAGCAATTGCGAGAGCCAAACACAACTCCCAACTGCAATATACAGAGACCGCTCAGGGCTGGGTAGGGACCAGGCAGGGACCAGGCAGAGATGCAGCTTCCCGGGACAGTGCGCGGGAACCCGCAGGCCAGTACTGTACCACTGGAAGTCAGTGGGACTGGGCCCAGAAGTTTAACGGAGAGCGGGACACGCCCTTAGAGGCTGCTAGCAACTGCCGCCATGGCCGGCAGAGAAAGGCCGCCCACCCAGACCTGTGAGCCACGTCTCTAGCTCCGCCCCACCACAGCCCAGGGGCTCATCCACTGGGGCAAGACAGGCTTTGCCCTTGGTGGCCAGGGACAGCTGCATCCATGGGTTCCAGGTGGGACGAGATCCGGGAACTGTAGTGGCAGGACCTTTGGGTATTGGAAACAGTTTGCAGCTCGACCATCTGGTCCTGCTACCCCGGCTCCGGCCTCTGACAAGTCCGCTACGTGATGGTCCCAGTGCCTGCTCCTCAGGTCCCAGCCCTCCTGTACCCCAGAGATCAGTCATTTTGAAGGTTGCTGGTTATAGTGACTCATTTTGTATAACTGCCGGTTCTCGTGACAACTGAATACCTCAAGAGCCACAGGCTGAACCAAAGCAGCTCCCCATAACCCTGCCCACTTCATTAGGGAATTTTGCACCATTCAAGAGCACTTCCAGTGGCCACTATTCTCCTCCTACCCATGGGAACATCCCCCTGGTGGAGCCTGCTGGGGATAGAAATGCCCACCTGCCTCGCCTTGGGGTCTAGTGGTGGAAAACAGGTGCACAATTGGAGATCCCCCTATCAGCCAGTATCACACGGAGACACACATCAGAAGGACAGACACACATAGCTAGATAAGTAAACTCTGAGCTGTATAGAATTTTTCCAATCCAGCTCTCATGATGAAGCCAACAGAAATTGTGTTTCTACCCACACCTCAGGAGGAGCAGGGTCAAAGTAACCCCTAGGAGCTACAAGGCCCCTCCCAAAGCTCAGGGCTTTCACATACCCCAACTGGGGAATCAGACTCTGCCACAGACATAACAGAATACCCAGCTATTAGGGAGCTGTGGATTCATACCCTCAAGTACAATTCACCAACTTAGAGCTCAAGTGGGAGGACAACCTCACTACACTCCACTGGGAAGAGGAGAAGACAACAGGTCAGAGATAACCCAAGATCCACCAAACTTGCTAAAATACACCTAAGGCAATGCAGGCCACTACTTCTCTCCCTGGCTCTGCCAAGGAACAAACCTCGAGGGCTTGGAGACAGGGCCATAAACGAGCCCTAACACCCCCAGCTCTCGACCAAGGGGCCAGAGGAGAAAAACCCAGCGAAAGAACTCAGGGAACATGAAAAATCAGAATGAAAAGTCACCCCCAAAAGAAATCATCAGTTCCTCAGCAATGGATACCAACGCAAATGAAATGGGTAGAATGACAGAAGAGGAATTTCGTTTATGGATTACAAGAAAGCTCAATGAAATTCAAGAGAAAATGGAATCCCAGCACAAAGAAACCACAAAAAAAATGCAAGAAATGAATGAAAAATTCTCCAAAGAAATAGAAATATTACGGAAAAATCAAATAGAAATCCTAGAAATGAAAGAAGCATTCAAGGATCTACAAAACACAGTGGAAAGCCTTAAGAATAGGCTGGACAATGCAGAGGAAAGAATTTCAGAGCTACAAGACAACTCCTATGCACTAAATAAATCGGTCGAAGAGAAAGAACACAAAAACGAAAAGCATGAACAAAGCATACAAGACATGTGGGATTATATAAAGAGGCCAAACATAAGGATCATAGGCATCCCTGAGGGAAAGGAAGAAAATTTGCATTGGCTGGAAAATCTATTTGAAGGAATAATAGAGGAAAATTCCCATGGCCTAGCCAGAAATCTCGATATCCAAGTACAAGAAGCACACAGGACTCCTGGAAGACTCAACGTGAAAAGGCATTCACCACATCACATAATTATTAGACTGACCAAAGTAAACACAAAAGAGGCACTCCTCAGAGCTGTAAGATGAAAAGAGCAGATAACCTATAAAGGGAAACTGATCAGATTAACTGCAGATTTCTCAGCTGAAACCTTACAAGCCAGAAGGGAATGGGGAGCCATCATCAGTCTCCTAAACCAAAACAAAGGCCAACCCAGAATTCTGTATCCTGCCAAACTAAGCTTTTTATATGAGGGAGAAATAAAGACTTTTCCAGACAAGCAATCACTGATAGAATTTGCGAAGTCCAGACCGGCCTTGCTAGAAATGCTTAGACCTGCATTGTACACTAACCAGAGCAACAGACATCCACCAATGTAAAACTATGCAAAAGCTAAAACACCAGAACCCACATTCCACAATGACACAAGAGGTAAAACAAAAGACACCACCCAGTAGAATAATCAGAAATTTACCCCAAATATCAATTTTCTCAATAAATGTGAATGGCTTGAATTGCCCATTGAAGAGAAATAGGCTGGCTGAATGGTTTAAAAAATACAAGCCAACTATCTGTTGTCTCCAGAAAACACACCTTACATACACACTCAAACTCAAGGTGAAAGGATGGAATATAATTTTCCAGGCTAATTGAAACCAAAAGAAATCCGGAGTAGCCATCCTTATTTCAGATGATATAAACTTTAAGGCAACAAAAGTAAAGGAGGACAAAAATGGACACTATACAGTGGTGAAGGGAAAAATCTTACAAGAGGATTTAACAATCCTAAACATTTATGCACCCAACACAGGAGCGCCCAGGTACATAAAGCAAAGACTGCTTGATCTAGACAACATAATAAATAGCAATGCCATAATAGCAGGGGACTTCAACACCCCACTGACGGAACTGAACAGATCCTCCATCAGAAAATAAACAAAGAAACAAAGGACCTAAACAGTACTCTAGAACATTTGGGCCTAACAGATATCTACAGAACACTCCACCCAAATAACACTGAATATACATTCTTCTCATCAGCTCATGGAACTTTCTCTAAAATTGACCACATCCTAGGCTACAAAACAGATCTCAACAAATTCAAAAAATTAGAAATCATACCATGTATCTTTTCAGACCACAGTAACTCACATCTTCATCCAAAAAAAACAATTCCAACAGAACATCTCATCCAAAAACACGGAAATTAAACAATCTGTTGCTGAATGACTATTGGGTCAAGGAGGAGATTCAAAAGGAAATCAAAAGATTCTTCAAACTAAACGATAATGGAGGCACAAGTTATCAAAATCTGTGGGTTAAGCAAAAGCAGTCCTGAGAGGAAAACTTATCACCTTAAATGCCCACATCCAAAAGACAGAAAGGTCACAAATCAGTAAACTAATGAATCATCTTAAGGAAATGGAAAAGGAAGAGCAAAACAATCCTAAAGCCAGCAGAAGAAGAGAAATAACCAAGATCAGAGCAGAATTAAATGAAATTGAGAACAAAGAACAATACAGAGGATTAATAAAATGAAAAGTTGGTTCTTTGAAAAGATAAACAAAATAGGCCACTTCCCAGGTTGACCAGAAGCAGAAAGGAAAGGACTCTAATAAGCTCAATAAGAAATGAAAAAGGAGAGGTCACAACTGATACCATGGAAATACAAAACATCATCTTCAAATACTACAAAAATCTCTATGCCCAAAAACACGAAAACGTAGAGGAAATGGACAAATTCTTAGAAACACACTACCTCCCTAGGCTCAACCAGGAAGAAACAGAATTTCTAAACAGACCAATATCAAGCACCGAAATTGAAGTAGTAATAAAAAATCTTCCAACAAAATAATGTCCTGGACCAGATGGGTTCACACCTGAATTCTACCAAGCCTACAAAGAAGAACTGGTGCCTATACTGCAGAAATTATTTGAAAACATCCAGAAGGATGGAATCCTCCCAAACTCATTCTATGAAGCCAATATCACCTTGATACCAAAGCCAGGAAAGGACACAACAAGAAAAGAAAACTACAGACCAATATCCCTTATGAATATGGATGCAAAAATTCTCAATAAAATCCTTGCAAACCGAATTCAAATGTACATCAAAAAAATAATTCATCACAATCAGATGGGCTTCATTCCTGAGATGCAGGGATGGTTCAACAGACGCAAATCTATAAATGTAATTCACCACATAAACAAAGGCAAGAACAAAGATTATATGATCCTTTCAATAGGTGCAGAAAAGGCTTTTGACAAAATCCAGCATCCTTTAATGATAAGAACTCTTAACAATATAGGCATAGATGGCTCATACCTCCAAACTATTAAAGCCATATACGATAAACCCACAGCCAATATCGTACTGAATGGGGAAAAATTGAAAGCATTCCCCCTTAAAACAGGAACTAGACAAGGTTGCCCACTATCTCCACTTCTATTCAACGTAGTGCTGGATGTCCTGGCCAGAGCAATCAGACAAGACAGGGGAATCAGGGGCATCCAGTTGGGGGCAGAAGAGGTCAAACATTCACTATTCACAGATGATATGATATTATACATAGAAAACCCCAAAGATACCAAGAGATTACTGGAATTGATAAATGAATTCAGCAAAGTCTCAGGATACAAAATTAATACACACAAATCCATAGCCTTCATATATGCTAATAACAATCAAGCCGAGAAACAAATTAAAGATGCAATACCTTTTGCAATAGCTTCAAAGAAATTAAATATTTAGGAACATATCTAACTAAGGAGGTCAAAGACCTATATAGAGAGAATTACGAAACACTGAGAGAAGAAATTGCAGAGGATGTAAACAGATGGAAAACCCTACCATGCTCTTGGATTGGCAGAATCAACATAGTAAAAATGGCTCTGCTACCTAAAGTGATTTACAGAATCAATGCAGTCCCTATCAAAATACCAACATCATTTTTTGCCGATCTAGAAAAAATAATTCTACGCTTCGTGTGGAACCAGAGAAGACCCCGTCTAGCCAAAGCAAACTTAAGGAAAAAGAACAAATTGGGAGGCATCTATCTACCAGACTTCAAACTATACTACAAGGCTATAGTAACCAAAACTGCCTGGTATTGGCACAAGAACAGAGACGTAGACCAATGGAACAGGACTGAGAACCCAAATATAAAACCAACCTCATACAGTCACCTGATCTTTGACAAATTCCAGAAAAATGTACACTGGGGAAAAGACTCCCTATTCAATAAATGGTGCTGGAAAAACTGGATGGCCATATGTAGAAGACTGAAACTGGACCCACACCTCTCACCTCTCACAAAAATCAACTCACAATGGATAACAGACCTAAACCTAAGACATGAAACCAGAAGAATTCTTGAAGAAAACATTGGAAAAACTCTAATGGACATCGGCCTAGGGAAAGAATTTGTGAAGAAGACCCCCAAAGCAATCACAGCTGCAACCAAAATAAATACATGGGACCTGATCAAATTAAAAAGCTTCTGCACAGCCGAGGAAACTATCACTAGAGTGAACAGACAACCTACAGAATGGGAGTATTTGCATACTACACATCTGATAAAGGACTGATAACCAGAATCTATACAGAACTTAGGAAAATCAACAAGAAAAAATCAAACAACCCTATTAAAAAATGGGAAAGGACATGAACAGAAACTTTTCAAAAGAAGACAGAAAAATGGCCAGCAAACATAAAAAATTGCTCAACTTCTCTAATCATCAGGGAAATGCAAATCAAAACCACAGTGAGATGTCACTTAACTCCAGTGAGATTGGCTCATATCAAAAAATCCCCAAACAACAAATGTTGGTGGGGATGTGGACAGATAGGAACACTCATACACTGCTGGTGGGACTGCAAATTAGTACAACCTCTATGGAAAGTAATATGGAGATACCTCAAAGAATTAAAAATAGAATTACCATTTGACCCAGCAATCCCACTACTGGGTATTTACCCAAAGGAAAAAAAGACATTTTATAATAAAGACATCTGCTCACGAATGTTTATAGCAGCACAATTCACAATTGCAAAGATGTGGAAACAACCCAGGTGCCCATCAATACACGAGTGGATCAATAAAATGTGGTATATGTATACCATGGAGTATTACTCAGCAACAAAAAACAATAGTGAATTAACAGACCTGGTATTATCCTGGTTGGAGCTAGAACCCATTCTTCGAAGCAAAGTGTGACAGGAATGGAAAAACAAGCACCACTGGTACTCACCATCAAATTGGTACTAACTGATCAACACCTACATCACACAGGGCAATAATATTCATCAGGGGGTGGGCTGGAGGGAGGGGGTGGAGGGGATGGGAAAACTTACACTGAATGGATGCGGGGAGCACAGTTTGGGGGATGACCACGATTGTAGCTCTGACACGGGCAATGTACATAGCCAAAGTGTTGTGCCCCCATAATATTCTGAAATTTAAAAAAAATGCACACAGGCTTTGAACACTTGACAAAGTTTCACAAGAATGGCCAGTAAACACGTGTAAAGATGTTCATGTCATCAGAAAAATGCAGTGAGACATAAACTATAGTACGCACCCACTGGAATAGCTAAAATTAAAAGCAAGGATGTAGAGAATGGAAATCTCATTACTTTTGATGGGAATGTAAAATGTTGCCACCACCTTGAAAATGTTTTGGTAATTTCTTATTAAGTTATTAATAAGTTATTTCTTATTAAGTTAAAGATGTACTTACATGTTAATGCAGCAATTGCCGTCCTAGCTATTTAGTCAATGGGATGGAAACACATATGCCTACAAAGATTTGCACTCAAAAGTTCACAGCAGTTTTATTCTTACTAGTCCCAAATTGGAAACAATCTAAATATCTATGAAAAGGTAAATGGATAAGTTCATTTTGGTATGCTTATTCAATGGAATAGACCTCACCAATCAAATGGACAAGATTTCCAGTACAAACACCAACATGTGTGACTCTCTAAACATGATGGTGGATGAAAGAAACCCAGCACAAAAGAATATATGCTCTCTGATTCTATATATATGAAAATCTAGAAAAAGCAAAGCTAAGCTAAAGTGACAGAAAGAAGACCAGTGATTGCATGGGTCTAAGGGGAGAAATGAATTCAGTGCATGGGGCATGAGGAAGCTTTCTGGAGTAGATAATAATGTTATGTTTCTTGATTCTGATTGTAGTTACATGTGTGTATACATTTGTCAAAATTCTTTGAACTGAATACTTACAGATTTATTTTAATATGTCAATTATAACTCAGTAAAATTCATTGTAAATATTATATTGTCTTCTGTTGCCTTTGGGGAAGTGATTTTCACTGGGATTGTTATTAATACCTTGGGTGGGTATTTGCCATCCCTAGATAATTAGCATTCCTGTGCCCATATTGATTCATGCCACTAACACCCCATGTTACCGCAACCAAACTGTCTCCATAAATTTTCAAATATTTCTTGTGGTCTTCCACTTTCTCATTGTTGACCACTGGTTTACAATTTCTTTAGTGTATAAATGTTTAATCCATTTGGCATTTATGCATAAGGATGGAGTTTTAAATTTTACTTTACATATGGGCTAACCGATTTTCACAAAACAATATACTGAAACAAAACATTTTTTTCTTGAGTAATTTAGCAAGCTCAAACTTGTATTCTAAGTTCCCTTATCACTACACATACGTGGATATCATCCAGATTTATTTTATTCAATCACATAGATTGTCATTTTCTCCTTCTTAATACCAAGAGTTATTAGTCTTTCATACCCTCCAGACATGCTCGGTATGCTCCTGTGTGTATAGCTTTTCTGAAATGCTTCAACCTTGGTCTCTACTACAGGGAGCATCATTGTTTTCCACACATACTCATTAAAAGCTTCCTTAGTTGAATTATTTGTAATGAAGAGATGCCAATTCAATGTTCTTTTTTGTTTTGTTTTGCAGCTCTATTACTGTGAGGGCAGACTTTTCAAAATGATCTAGTTTGTACTTTGTATTCTCAAGAGTACAATTTCCTGGCCATACTTGTACTGGTTGAAATGTCAAGGGATACATTTCTGCAATTGTATTTTGAAGGGTGACTATCTTGGGCAATGGCAGCTAATAAAGCCACTTCAGATGCTATTCCTTCAGTTCTTCTGACAACATTTCTAATGCTTCCCGCAGTTTCTTTGCTCTTTAGTGCCAAGGAAGAACGCTCTGACCCTCACCAAAGGAAAGTCCTCAGGGAACCTATATGGATGCCCCAAGGAAGAGGGCAGCTCTCCAAGGCTCCAAGCTGATGAAATCACAATACTTCTCACAAGGGGGATCTCAGGCCTTACCTTTCCCTGCACCCTGGCCACAGGGAAAAAAAAAACAACTGAAAAAAAGGGGAATTTTGTGTTTATCCATAGCATAGATGCTATTTGACAGCCAATGACATAGCAATGAGAAAATGTCTTAGCTTATGTTCCTTATGCTCTAACTGAATGCAGTATGCGCCAATACACAACCTTGCTGAAAAGGAGAGTTTAAAGAATATTGAACTAATAACATTGAATTCCCGAAAAATAACAAAACAGAATATAGGCTGTAAGTACTCCTGGAGAGATATTGTCCGTGTTGTTCCTCACTTGTCTAGAGAGTAATGGAGGGGTCAAATAATTATGCAACAGTATCGTTATGATTGTGGATGTTTCTTTAGTCTGAGGCAATATTCCTCTTCAGGTATTCATTTGGCATGTAGGGTGAATGATGAGAGCTTACAAATTAAAACCACAAAATGAATTTTTAAAATGTAAGTTGCTTTTGATATCTAAGTGTTATTTTATTTTTATAAAAGTATAAATTGGTTTAGAAATACTTTTCTCTATCTTCCAGTTTCTTTCTAAAGTTGCATACAGCTGAAGAGTGTGTAACCCTATTGTTGCTAAAGGCAGAATTAGATAACCATGATGTGTTTTAGAAAAAGAAATGGTATTATTTTTCTTTGGGGTGACATTGACCTGATTTTATTCTCAAGCTCTCTTTATATTTTTTTCAAATAACTTTGCATTTTTTGTGTGAATGCTAGGAGACAAATATCTGTGCAATATCCTTTTTACAAGAGTAATGAGAGACACCTTGAACCCATGGTCTTACATGAATAACATAAATGTTAATATTTTTCTGAAGGAGCTAGAGAATCAAAAATAGAAAAAAAAACATTCAAAAATTAGTTTAAGCACTTTCATCCAAATAGTTTTTTTGACGTATAAATTCTATTCATAATATTTTTCAAAATGTTTTAAATTGTGGTATGGCCTGCAAAAAGTACGATTTTGGTTTTTTTACTAAGATAAATATGGCAAAAACCTTGGCATCTTGGGGAAATAAATATTTATTGGTTTTATGTAATGGGACAAATAAAATATCTCCAACCATTCTAACACTACTTGACACCTTAACTAGACCTAACTCATAATTTCCATAATATATATTTGAAAGATTCTCTACTGTATCAACAGTGAACTACAGGGAATATTAATACTGTGGCATAAAGCCTACACATATTTTTTTCAATAGAGTTTTATGATTCAAAACCTCCATAAAAGTTTAAAACATGAAATCTGTACACAGGAACCCAGTTGATACCATGTTTCATTCAGCTGCCATTTTCATTTTGATATAGGAGATAATCAAATTTGTATCTTTACTGCAGAGAGATTTTTTAAAAATTTAAATATATTTTACATATGGCTACTAAGAATTTTTTTTTTTTTACTTTACTTTCTACTTATCATCTGGATATTTGGCACTAAACCACATGAATACACCCATTGAGATTCCTTGTTTCTCTAAAGACAAGATTCCTGACTGCTTTAAAAAGTATTTTCCTTGAGTGTTCCTAACCAATGTGGGAAAACTGATCTCCTTCCAACCTCTAAGTGATGGCATTAATCAGAGGTTGTGAAGTTAAAACTGTAGGCAAATCTTTCTCTCAACGGGGTAACTTGTGCGGTTGAAGAGGTCCCCAATCAACTGGCCCCTCACCTGCATCATCTGCTGATTCCTCCAGCACCCCCATCCTTTAGGATGTGAATTCTTCAGTTATAAGGCAAAGCCACATTCTTCCACACAACCACATTTTACGTATTAAGCTTAGACTGTAGTCTTTTAAATCAACCTCCCTGGGTTCAAAACCTGCCGTACCACTTAAGAGTGATGTAACTGTAGGAAAACTACTTAATCACTTAGTTTCTTCATTTGTAAATGCAGATTAGTAGGATATTTACTTTAGGAACTTATTTTGCTTATTTTGAAAATCAAATGAGACAATCCATATTAAGTGTTTATAAAAATGTCAATTATGTTTTTGACAGCCACTATCTTCTACTATTATTAGGGGGTCCATTATAATCATTAAATAAATGAATAGGAATATTCCATTCTTGCTCCTTGCTCATCTACTGTCATCTGAATGTGGCTGATTCATTCCAGATCAAAGAAGATGAGACATGGATGTAACGAACCAAACAACAGTGATGGAGTTCATTTTCCTTGGGTTTTCGGGTGTTCCCTCTCTGCAGCTCACATTATTCGTGCTGTTTCTCACTATATACCTGCTCTCCCTCATGGCAAACACCCTCATCATTTCCATTGTTCTGATGGATTGCACACTCCAGACACCCATGTACATTTTCTTAGGAAATCTGTCCTTCCTAGAGATCTGGTACACTACAGCCACGGTGCCTAAATTGCTGGCCACCTGCCTCTCACAGGTTATCACCATCTCTGTTTTTGGTTGTATTACCCAGTACTACTTCTTTTTCTCCATGGGAGCTACAGAGTGCATCTTGCTGGCAGTGATGGCCTATGACCGCTACGTGGCTATATGCAGCCCTCTACGCTACTCACGACTCATGAGTCTTCAGATTTGCTTGCGGTTTTCAGCTGGATCCTGGATTGGCGGCTTCACTGCCCCTCTCCTACCTACCATACTCATCTCTCATCTAAACTTTTGTGGCCCCCAGAAGATTGACCATTTCTTTTGTGACTCAGACCCCATTTTTAAACTCTCCTGCTCAGATACATTCTTGGTGGAGGCCTTGGGCTACACGTGTAGCTCTGTTGTGATTCTAAGTTCCTTCCTTCTCACTATGTCCTCCTATGGCAACATAGTGGGCACAATAATCAGGCTGTCTTCCCGGGAGGCTCGGAAGAAAACTTTCTCCACCTGCGCTTCCCACCTCACTGTAGTTACCATCTATTATGGCACCATTATCTTCGCCTATGTCCGCCCTCCAGCCAAGTACAACTTTACCATTGGTAAAGTGGTCTCAGTGTTCTACTGTGTGGTTACTCCATTGGTAAACCCTCTCATATACACCCTGAGAAACAAAGATGTAAAGAAAGCTTTCAGGAAAGTTCTAGCACGAAAGAGGTTTCTTTTGGCCAAAAACATGCAGGAGTTTTGAGCTATCCACTAAAATGAGTAAAATTTCAGAGTAGATTCTCAAACCACATTTGCAAATGTTAAGTATTGAAAATTATATTATAAAATTGATTCCATGTAATAGGGACATCTCTGTGTACTTTACATGGTGGCTTGAATCCTACTGAAGAGTTACTCCATACTTGCTATGTTTCAGAATGCCTTAGTGCAATGCCACAATGATAAAGAGAGAAATGACGCAAGGTCCCTGCCCACAAGGCATTCACAATTGGAAAACAGGCTGGCTTAGTGTCATATATTTTGATTGATGATTTATACCTTAACAGTAACTATGAGCCCAAAAATCTGTTTATTGGAGCAGTGTTCCTCCACCAAGTAGATAGGCTAATGTGAACTCAGCCCTTTGTGAACTAAAAAATATGTTCACTCAGTAAACATGTATTAAATACACGACAAATCAGACACTATTCTTAAGCACTGATGGTGATTTAATGACGAATATAAATATAGCTAGATAATTTTATTAGAAAAATATTAGATAATCAGCATTTTTCTGGATAATATAAAACCATGAGTAAAAGAACTGGATTTTAAAATATTAGCAAGGGTAACACGGTGAATAAGCAGGGCAAAAAAAAAGAGACTTAGAACTGTAGAGTTCAAGAAAGGAATATCTAACAAGGTAAAAGAAATATCTACTTTCATATTAATAGATTCCTATAAAATATCCAAACAGACAATTAATTCAGCAAAACTAATCTGATTCAGAAAGAGAGACAGAGAGAAAAGGAAAAACAACTGGTTTTTCATTACTACACATCATTCTCCTATGGGAATGAAGCTTTACAATTTTCAGTTATTTCAGTGCAATTTAGGAACTAAAGGGATGATAAAGGTTCTGGAAGAAATAAACTCTCACCCAAGCTTTTTAGAAAGAGTGCTCTCCACATGAATGTCTCCTAAACGCTGTTCAAAGTGTGATCAGGGGACCAGCAGCATCAGAGTAATCTGAGAGATCATTCCCCCCAGACCTCTTGAGTGAGAATCTACATTGTGATGAGGTCACCGGTTGATTGGTAAGCAGATTAAATCTTAAGAAGCACTACTTTAGGCAACTAAGGTTTTAAACAATCTATTTTTAATGACAAGAGAATAGAATAAAATGAAGAGTTTGTTGCACATTTCAAAATTTAAAATTTTTCTTAGTTTAAATTTTAACGTGATTTTCTGGAATATATGAAAACTATGATAAAAACATTTTCAGAAAGCCTACTTAGTTTTTATTTTTAAAGCTGTATACATTCGTGGCAACTATTGTCAAAATAACCCTTACAAGTAAATGTGAAACTTAGGCTATACAACATCAACATTTTTTCTAACCCATAATTTTCCACTGGAATATCAAAAGTTATGTACAGACTTTCACAAAAATAATGCAACATTCTGTATCACTGCACAGCTATTTCTGTATGCCATCCCAACTGAAGAGAGATTTCCTTATTCCATTAATGGTAATATTTTTTTCCAAAATCCAAGTCCTTGAAGAATGTCTATCTAAGTCTTCTTCCCTTTGTAATGCTATTCATCCCAAAGCTCTACCTGGGTTTTGTTTCTTTGCTAGGGCAAACCTGGAGCTGTGGGTACTCCTGAGTAGTTCATAAAGAAAAGAGAGTTCTCCCTGGTCCAGTGGCAATTTAAAGGCATACAAAAGGAGTTCTCTTGTCCCATTCACTCATTTTTGTTCCAGTGTTTTGTTTTTGTAAACTCTTAGATCTTACGGCCAAAAACTGCAATGGGATGGTTTCACTGGAAAGGGGGAAGCTTGGTAATAATAAGCATCATCACATTTTCTTTAGGCGAGATACATTAAACCAGGTTATCATGGAATTTCAGGATTATGCTGATGGTGATTGTCATAAAATAGAGTAAAATCACAAAATGAAATGAAAATAGGAGTCACTGTACAAAAATCCCCAAAGAGGAAAAGTCAAACGAAAGTCAGCAATATTTAAGTATATTTTGATTGTTAAACTACAACATTATTTGAAGACAATTCATAAAATGTAAAAGATAAGAAATATTTTATAGAGAGGACAACATTTACTTACAAGCTGTTTTTAAATCTTGAAAATACATTTATGCATATATTTTTACCAGCTGGGATGTCAATGTACTTAAAGGTACTTTTTGTAAGTATTTAATTAACTTCTCAATTTAGAAAGTTATTTTTAAAGACATGATTTGTTTGGCTGTATATTTTCCTGTTGTGTAAATTTCATGAAATAAATGATACCATTTATATTTTGGATATTAAGTTTGTACTCATGTATTCCTTTGAAATACTGTACTAAATTTCCATGTAAAACATCTGTCTGTAGCACTGACTAGTTCCTTTTGAAAACAGGCTTGAATTGTGGAACATACTGTGTAGAGAACTGATTTCAGCTTTATTCTACCACCCTTAAAGGGAAAAAAAAAATCTTAATATCATCATTTAAGTCAGAAAGCCTCACACTTCAGAATTTTCCTTATCATCTTCTACTCCATTACTGTTCATAGGCAATCCATCACCAATTCTTGTTTGCTACTAAATTCTTTTCTAATATGCCAACATTTTTTTCATCTCCATGGACAATACCAGGATCTGAGCTACGCATATCTGTATTTTAGATATCACAACACCCTCCTCAAGGATCTGTCCTCTTCCTCTCAAGACATCTTCCAAACCATCCTCTGAACCACTACCAGAAGGAACGTTTTACAATGTCAATCAGAATATGTCTCCGTCCTGCTTAATAAAGATCAATGCCTTTGTTCTGCTTTAAGAATATAAACCAAATCACTCATCCAAACCTAGAAGCCCTATATGGCCTGGTCCTCTATTATTTCTATGTTCTTTCTTTTGTCATAGTTAAAGCTACCTTTGATTGTTTTATCAAAAGACTAATTCCACTGTGGGAAATCATAGAGAAAAAAAGCCCACCACATTTTTAAGAGAAATGAAGAGCAGGATTAAATATGCAATTCAGGTGTTTCCTATATCAACTCAATAATATAAACATGTACATACATGTGTGGGTACACACAGAGGTACATACATATATAATTAATAAACGTTTATGCATATACATATATGTACACACATAGACACACACATACACAGTTATGTACGTGAACACAAATTTATAGTGATTTTAAAGGATTTCCTCATGATATACAAATATATACTTTCTATATTTTGTCTTCCAATTTTACTGCATCTGGAAAAGGCAAGGCATTTTTTTATTTGTGGAAAATTGAACTATTTTCTGCTGAGTGCAGAGATCAGTGTTCACATATCTAGGGATTTGGGGGGAAAAAACTTTGCAGGAAAAGATAAGCATATTTTGCCCACTATTTTACTAAGGAATTCAGCTCTTGTATATTCAGAATATGCTCCAAAGCCACTAACTCTTCCTTCTAGTAATGGAAGGCGCACAGGTAAACTAGTCCCTCTGTCTTTATGCTCAAATCACAAGTAGACCTATTAATATTCATTTTAATATAATTTCCTCTATATTTTTAGAATGAAATGGATTTCACCTAATAGGAGCAACCCATAATAGACTGATGACCTCGAGTAAGCCATTGGGAAGAAAAGAGAATTAAAGCACTTGAAGAGTACAGTCATGGTAGAGGACAACAGGTAGACAAGGGAAGAGAACTTTAAATAAGACAGTTGTGCCTTTTTTTTTTTTTTTGTATTTTCATTATAAAGAATAAACATGCCTGAGAAATATACCAGTATGACCAATATGACAGAATGCTTGCTCATGGGATTCTCTGATGACAGGGAGCTGCAGAAACTATGTAATGTTGTTACATTTCCGATTTATCTGGCAGCACTGATGGGGAACCTTCTCATTATCACCCTCACCACTACTGACCAGCATCTCTACTCCCCCATGTATTTCTTCCTAAGAATTTGTCTTTGATTGATATGTTATATTTCTGTCACTGTCTCAAAATCCACCATGGACTTTCTGACCAACAGCCATTCCATCTCCTTCGTGGGATGTGCCTCACAGGTTTTACTTGTATTTATTTGCTAGCAGAGAGTATGCCCTCATTATGGTGATGTCCTATGACTGCCATGCTGTCATCTGTCATCCTGTGCACTATGAGGCCATCCATCCTAAACAGAGGCACCCGCCTGCAGATCTTGACTGCAGCATAGCTGGGTGGATGTGTGTTTGGATCCCTTCAGATTGCAAGCACATTCCCTGTCCATTTCTGTGGGCCCAATATAGAGCATCGGTTCTTGTGTAATGTTCCATCACATCTCATAATTGCCTGCCTGTTCTGGGGAAGATATTTTAGAAAATGCAATTACTATTCTTACCTGCTGTTGTGCTTTTGTTTTTAAAATTTTAATCACTGTTGTTTACGTTCACATTTTTTTCTGCCATTCTAAGGATCCCATCTGCAAAATGCAGAGTTGAAATTTTTTTGACCTGCCTGCTCCATCTCACCATGGTGAAGTTTTTCCTCTTTTCTGGAATTATATTACACATTTGGCTAAAAATTTTATATCATTACCCTCACTAAAAGTGTTAATATCTGTGTTTTATGCAGTGTTACCTCCCATCCTGAATTCTGTCATCTATAGCCTGAGAAACCAGAAAATTCATATGCCTTGGACAAAATGATAGCTGGGAAAGTGTCCAGAAGAATTCCTGACTTCAATATGTAAAATTTTATTAAAATGAATGATTTCCTAGCACTTATTTGGGAGGACAAGACGAGAGGATCACTTGAGGCCAGGAGTTTGAGACCACCCTGAGCAACAAAAACCACCCAAAAAATAGAAAAATTAGCTAAGGGTTGACTGCAGATTTACCAAAGACTTTAAATGACTGCCTCTAATATGCTCAAAGAGCTAAAAGAAAACACAAAGAACTAAAGGAAATCAGGAAAAAATATAAGAACAAAATGACAAAATAAAAAAAAATATAAAAATTTTGAAAGAAACCCACAGAAATTCTGGAATTACAAAATACTATAACAGAGTTGGAAAAAAATCACCAGAGGGGTTCAACAACAAACTTGAATCCTTGCAAAAAAAAAGGATCAGAGAACAGGAAATGGATTAATTTAAATTTTGAATCTCACAGCAAAGGAAAAAAAAAAAAGGAAGAAAGTTAAACAGAGCCTAAGTGACACATGGCCCACCCTTTGGTGGCCCAATAAATGTGTTATCCACGTATCAGAAGGAAAAGAGGCGGAAAAGAGACAGAGAAATTATTTGAAGATACAATGGCAGAAAAATTCCCAAATTTAAGAAAAGACATAGGTATATATACAAATCTAAGAGTCTTCATTGTTATAAAACAAAGCATAAAAACTCATACTTATTCTAGAGTGTGTATTCTAAAATTACTAACTAAATCATTCGCCGACAGAATAAAAAATAACCCTGATTTTGAACTTTTTCTAAATTTCTAGTAACTTTGTATATAGTGTGAATCAGAAATATCTTTATAGACTATCAAAAGATGGAGTAGATATTTAATTATATGAAGAAGGAACTTCAGAAAGAAAATTTGGGATTCTTAAAATCATGTACATTTTTAGTTTATGGGCACTATATACAAAAATCACTGAGAAATTACTAAGGGAAAATATTTTACCAAATATAACACATAAATTTTATATTTTTAATAACTATTTCTCTCAAAATTACAAGAAAAAAATCCAATTTTCAAAGATAAAGATGGGCAAAATCTCCAGACAAAAAATTTACAAAGATAAAGATAAGCAAACAAAAAAAATTATACACACAAATAAATTGTACACACAAGTAAAAGAGAAAATGTAAGATATTTAAATTTAGTAATAATACTATGAATTATTGAAATATCATAATTATTAGTTAACAATATTAATTATTGTCAATTATTACTTTTATTAATCAATTCTATTATTTTGTTCAAAATCTATTTAAAACAGTGATAAGAAAGTTGCTATAGCTAACAATATATTTTATTCTTGAAAAATGCTAACAGGGTGGATGTAAAGTGTTTTCACCAAAAAATAACTATGTGAGGTAATGTGCACATTAATTAGCTAGATTTAGTCATTTCACAATGTATATATACATCAAAACATGTTGCACAGTGTAAATAAATACAATTTTGTCTGTTGATTTCTTATAATTAAATAATTTTAAAAAGACAGTGAGATGTTATACCCTGTAAGAAGTAGTATAAATTGATCTGATATTTTAGGAGTTTCAATTTTCAGTATATAAGAGTCAATTTAAAGTATTCACATCTTTAGACTGAAGATTCAATTTTTATATATCAATCCTGAACATCATCAGAAATAGAAATAAAATATTATATATATTAAAATTAGTTGAATATTTATTAATAAAAACAATAACCTAGAAATAAGTGTCTATATAGATAAGAGTAGGTTAAGGGCTATGGAATTTTAATTTATCATTAGATGAGGATGTTATACTATGAAAATATATTTTTAAGAAATTTGTGTTGACATATAATGATACATATAACAATAATATATGGATAATTTAGTTAAGTTTTTGAATATTGGTATTTGAGATTACAGGCAATCCCTGGGTTATAGACTACTCAATTTATGGTGTTTCATACTTACAAATGGGTTCCCAAGGCTCCTCATAAGGATAATTTACAATTACATGATTAAATTAATAATTTGGGAATTAGTTTCTTCCACTCCAGTAAACAAACCCACATGGCATAAGTGGCTTCTTGTGCAGCATCTTTATACATTAGCTGCTAGCCTTGTAGATAGATAGAGAAGCAACTGATAGAAACCCAAAAACACAAAAGAATCAGAAGATCCAGAACCAAGGAAGTTATGACAAAAGAATTAACTGAAGACTAGTCCCATTGAAGCAGGATTTGCTAAGCTTGAGGAGCAAGATCCTAACATTGAGCAGTTTACAAATGTTTACTGTGTGGTTAGTGAGAACATCAGCTGCTACAAGGCCATTTATGATGAAAAAAAGAAAAAGTCTGTGCCAACAACCCTAGACACCTTTCTCAAGAAACCCACTTCACTTTCGACAGAATCAAATCCTGATTCTCCAGCACCCACTCCATCCTCCCCATCACCATCCTTCAACTGATGCTCGCCTACCTTCTTGCCTAAAAAATGCCCCTTCCATTAAACAAGACATTGATGCAGTATTAGATGAGTGTTAAACTGTAACATTCTTTTTTGAAATTTCTCTTATCTAAACTTTATGTATGAGTTTTTTATGTTCTGTTTGTTTGAATTAAAAGAAAGAACACAGTAGTTTTCTGTAACTCACTATTACAGTACAGAGGCATTATTATTATTACAGTATTACAGTATATTATTATTACCACAGATGAGCCATTATAGTATTTTTATTATTATTATTACCGTATATCAGGAATCTGAGTTACATACAAATGTGATCTAAAGACATTCTCAGGAACATATCTTGTAACCCAGGGACTACCTGTATTCTTAGCCATGAATAGATGTTTCACATTCAGATATTTTGGAAGAAAAATTAATATATATTTCAGAACTTACATACATTATAATTCTACCTGTTTTTAATCAAAGGGACAGCTTAAGAGACAATATTTCCAATATCTGTTTGCACTGGACTCTGCATTCCATCCACCTTCTATAAATTTGTTTTGAACATAGAGCAAACACATGGTCATGGTAAATTTAATCATTCTAAGGCTATTAGGTTTTTGATTATTAATCTTGAAAAAATTATATATGTAATACTCAATGTATTATAAGAATTTTAGGAATTTTGATATGACATGGAGCTTTGCATATATACAATATTTCTTTATCCATTCATTTGGAAGAGATAGGGTAAAAAATGAAATCTTATAATGTGGTATTTCATGTCAAAAAAGCCATTGTCCTCAAGCGAATTCAATTCTGTGTTCAGGATCAAAACATAAGACATGTTACAAAGTCAAGAGAATTTCAAGTTGTCTATACTATTGCTCTACACATATAAAATAGTACAAAAATCATGTTCTCATTATTTTTTATATTTTTAATTGACATATTGCAATTGTACATATTTATGGAGTAAAATTTGATGTTTCAATACGTATATATGTTGTATAATGATCCAACCAGGGTAATTAGTGTATCCATCACCTCACGCATTTATAATTTCTTTGTGGTGAGAATATTTAAAAGCCTCTCTTCTAGCTATCTGTAATATACTTTACTGTTAACCATAGTCACCCTACTGTGCAAAATACACCAGAAATGATTCCTCCTATTTAACTGTAACTTTGTACCCATTAACCAACCCTTCCCCATCCTCCTCTCCCCACTCCCCTTCCCGGTCTCTGGTAACCACTGTTCTCTCTGCTCTATGACATCAACTTTTTTCTTCTTTTTTTTTTAGATTCCACATACAAGTGAGATCATGTGGTATTTGTCTTTCTGTGTTTGGTTTATTTCACTTAACATGATGTCCCTCCAGGCTCATCCATGTTGTTGCAAATGACAGGTTCTTTTTTCACAGCTGTACAGTATCCCATTGTGTATATATACCACATTTTCCCTATCCCTTCATCTGTTGACTGACACTTAGGTTGATCTCATGTCTTGGCTATTGTGCATAGTGCTGCAATAAACACGGAAATGCAGACAGCTCACACCCTGCGTTCATTTCCTTTGGATATGAACCCAGTAGTGAGATTGCTGGATCATATGATAGGTCTATTTAAATACGTGATTTCACCAAACTCAAAGTCGTTAGATCTATTGTCTTATTTTTATCTACACTTCAATGTAGTTTCCCCAGGATCAGCAAAACTGCTCCCTTCCCAACTGTACAGTTTATGTTATATACCATGCTGACCAATATTTCGATCTGGTCCTAATTATGGTACTTTTCTTCAATTTTATCAAAACATTTTAAACCAAGATGGCTGTGATTCTACATCTGCATGGTATAGATGTGGCAACCCAGACATAACATGAATGATGATAATTGTACCAAACATAGTCTCAAGCACTGCTAATCCTTTGATATACATTGTCTCAACTAATGTTACAAGAACTAAATTGGGTAGAGTCTGTTATTATTTTAGAAATGTATATGTAGAACATTGGATTTAGATTAATTTATTTTTACCTGGAAAATCAGGGGAAGAACCCAGGTCTCAAACTGGGCATAGTAAGTCCAAACCCAAGATTCCAAATGTAAACGTCTCATAGTCATTTCAAGCCTCACGGGTTTTTTTTTCCAATTAATATCTTGATAGTGTCAAGGCAGACATACTAAATAAAATGAAATAAAATAAATGATGGACTCTTAATGGTATAGGCGAGATCACATTATTATATTTCATGTAATTGAAAAATTAATTCAAATAAGCTGCACTAGTTGTCAGTCACTCTGGATAGATGCAGTTCCAGGTTCTGTTTTGCTACCAAATATATTCTCATTGCAAAAAGGAAACATGGAAGGAATATTTTTATAATACATGAATAAATGAAAAAACATAAGATAGTTATAGAAATTTTGATTTATCTGAGTGCAGTGGCTCATGCTTGTTATCCCAGCATTTTGGGAGGCTGAAGTGGGAGGCTCACTTGAGGCCAGGAGTTCGAGATCAGCCTGGGCAACATACTGAGAGCCTGTCTCTACAAGAAATGAGAAAAATTAGCTGGGCATAGTGGCATGTGTCTGTAGTCCTAGCTACTTGGGAGGCTGAGGTGAGAGGATGCTATGAGCCCAGAAGTTCAAGGCTACAGTGAGCTATGATCCCACCACTGCACTCCTGTCTGGGCAAAAAAGCAAGATCTTATCTCTAAAAAAATAAAAATATATAAAAAACAAAAAGAAGTGTTGATTTAACCATGATCAGGAATTCCTTTTCTCTCTGTAGTTTAAATAACATAAAGAAATATATTACTAGAAACTACTGCATCTACAATTCCATCCAGAAATCATTTGGGGAAATAAGTGTGTGGGTCTGTGCTTCAGAGAGAGGTAATTTCTGATTTATACTCCAACCATTACAAGTTCTGTGAATTTTGCACATTTCTTAGAACTGATGGGTCTCAAGTTAATGTTTTCACAATGGGTACGGTAATTACATGCAGGGTTGTTGTAAGAACAAAATAAGATATTGTACACAATGTGTTTAATTAACTACTTTTGTTTTTTTTCCCTTCAGGAACTGTCATTTTCCAAGAGGAAACTGAACAGAAAATTTAAATGATACAATTAAATGTATCCATCTAACTTCGGGCTGGAGCATGAATCCTGAAAACTCATTGATATTCTTTACATAAATACAATTTTATAAGATAAACATTCAATATAAGCACAGAAAATGTACAGCCTCAGTGGAAATTAAAGAAACACATGGATTAAATCATGTAATTACTATTTTACACACTCAAACTTGGATTTATCTGTTTCTTTATAGTATGATTTACCAGTTAGAATATAGCAAAAATTAATAGTAGGGTAAAAATGAAAAATCTTTACATAATCTGTTTAACAATATGGAGTGAGAACTGTAGAGTTGCCCTTTTCCCCTGGGACCATTGATATACATTCTGGAGTTAATTCTAAGAAATAATCCAAAAAGAAGGGAAAAACAACCTATATACACAAAAGTTGAGGTTTTTTTCCAAGTTCCTTTACAATGTCCAATGAGAACTATCATGGAACTACTACATTGCTAACAAGGAACACAGTATAACAGCCAGGGTGATCTTGGATACCACGTTAATTGACAGAGGTAAGTGCCATGAGGTAAATGTTTCATGAATTTTATAAAATGTATGTGACAGAGAGTAAACGGGAATAGTTTGAGATTATTGGGTGAGATCCAGATACTTTAATTTCTCTGCTTTCAAAATGCTATGGATTATGATATAATCCTTAAAATTATGGAAATAATTTTGGAGATAAAAAGAAAAAAGAAAATGTCCTTCCTCATAAGAAAGGTTTTCTTTAATCTGGCAGATTATCACAATGCTCCACTACATGACCAAAACGTAAGCATTCACTAATTGATTGAAGCTCTGCACATGAACTAGTTGGAAGATAAAAAACCTGGAGCAATTACACCAAAAGCTTCAGAGAACACTATCCCATGTTCTAAGCACTCAGCCTTAGAGGCTTAGCACTAACTTGCCTTGGGAGCTGCCACCAAGCAGGAGGAGCCTAATGCTCCAGGGCTCTGGCCCCCGTATCAGCGTGGAGAACTCACCAATGCTTCTGTTGCTGCTGTAAAAGGCAAGGCATCTGGATAAATCCCTAGGGAGTCCTGACCTTCAGGCTCTGAAACACCAATTGGATCACATTTAGGAGAATACAGATAACCAAATACTTTCTCTATTTATTAGATTCATGCTAATCATTTTCAAATCTCAGGATATTTGATCCCTGCAGAAAAACAACTATTTGGCTAACATCCTGCTAACATCAGGATATTACTAATTTGAAAGTGAAGTCTGCATTAAAGTATTGTTCAATGAGATAGTATGTGTAAAGTACTTATCTTATTCCTTGGGAAAACATCCAATCCTGCTAGCTATACTTTAGTGAAGACCAATGTGTCAAGAAAGAGCCAGTAATGACATAGGAGCTGGGGTGTTATAGAAATGTGTTGCCCCAAAAGATATTCTTCCAAAAGGTGGATAGCTCGGTTGAATTCTTCCAGTCTTAAAAGTTCCTAGATATATGATTTAAATAAGAAATGAACTCTCTGAGATTCAGTTTAATCATATATAGAAAGGTAGTCATACTGCCTCTTCCATAGGATTATTTACAGAGTTTACATTATATAATGAACATAGAGCACCAACTATATCAAACAAATGTTTGTTCCTCTCTCTCCTTTCTCTGTTCTCTAAAAAAATTTCTCATCTGCTACACAGCAATGAGAGAAGGTTTAAAAAACAAAAAAAGAATGTGTCCTTCTTGGTAACAAAGCTCTTCTTTTCTTAATTCTGGCAGATTATTACAATTCTATACTACAAGACCAAAACATAAGCATTCAGTAATTGATTAAAGTATAGCTCTGCATATGAAGTGGTTGGGAAGTAAAAATCCCAGTGGAATTACTTTAAGTAACCAAGCAGGGATTCCAAAAAATAATATAAAAGGGACTATTTGAATTTTATATTCAAACCAGTGGGAAATTGTAGACATTCAATGAAAAGACAGAGGCGAGAGAAAAGAGCAATAATATAAATCAAATGCTAGTATTTTGTGGTAAATGGATTAAATAAGAAAATAATAATAGCAATATTGATTAGTTAATCATAATATTAATAGAATCAATAAAATAATTAAAAACATTAATTTTCACTAAGCAACGACTGAGTGATCTGCATGGGGCCTAACAGTTTATTTGCATGATTTTGATTGGACCCAAGGCATTGATGTTATATTTGTCTCCCATGTGTAGATGAGGAAAGTTGGTCTTAGCAAAGTTATTAGCTGCCCCGATGAGACTCATAAGTACAGGATCTAAGATTCAAACCAAGGGCATTTAATTTCCAGTTTGAGCAGTTGCCCAATTTCTCTAAAGGCACTGGGTGGGCATGCCTGTGTTTGTGTGCATGTGTGTGCACCTGCATGTGTGCAGTGGGTGCTATGCAAGAGGAAAGATTTAATTCAATAGATACTCCTGGTTTTGTCCCTACTCTCTTCTCTACTGCTACCTGTCCTAATTTTCCCTTCAGATGCTGTAAGCTTTGACTCTTCCCTTCCCCAAAATTAGAGAAGAAAACAGGAATTTCTTTCCTGTTAAATTAATTAAATATTAATTAATTTAGGTCACTGGGTTTTCTTAAAGAATCTTTAATTAATCAAATAAGAAAACCACAAAAGAAAAACAGAAATGGGAAAAAAACACTAAATTTAGATGTTACTTAACTGTGTATAAACTGTATACTTTGACACTAAAAGATTCCTGTGTGTTGATCACACTTCTGAGTCTACTGGAAATCTCCATTGTTTCAGAGACTTAGCTTTCTCTAGATGTGAGAAACCAGCCCTACAGGGATCTGTTTTGCCAGTAACAAAGCATTGTGATTTCTGATCTTTTTTCTAGAACTCTAAAGAAGAGAAAATATAACTGTTCATAAACAAATACATTGCTTTCTCATACATATTTTCAGAAATCTGAAGGTATTACTTGGTCTGTGACCCATTTTTCCTCCCAGCCCCAATAAGTCATGGGTTGTTAAGGCTGGTTTCCCTACTAATATCTATAAACTTATGCTTCCACAATGGCACATATCATCCAGGGTCTTTCCCTAAAGCTGTTGCCACTATATCAGCTCATGGTATTTGACAGAGGTTGTCTCTCCTTTTATTTATGCTTCCTCATCAACAGCCCCTTTCTAGATGTTCTGGTTTCTGTCTGGGTTAGGCTTAAAGATGTCTACTCTTTGTGGAACCCAGATAATGTACACTCCCTCTATGGTCATTCCAGCTATTTACCCTTATATATATTTCTTCCCATACAGCAAGTTTGCTGTGGTTGCATATCATTTACTATTTCTGATTAAATATTAATAGATTCTCATAATACTAGCATTGCTTTACAATGGAATAAAAAAACTGAAAAATGCATTAGGCTAGTACACATAGTTTGTACTAAAAGGGATTTTTTACATTGTGCCAGATTGTTAAACTGTAATACAATCATTAATTTGGGGGCTCTGAGGATCAGCTATTATAAGTCCACATTGTGATTTTTCCATTTATTATTAGGGGGGTGTCTTTGGAAAAGTTCTTAACCATTGTTAGTCTTGGACTCATATATGAGTCAAATATGTTTTCTAAGATTTGCACAGTACTTGGTTCATGAGAAGTGTTCAAGATATGATGGCTTCACCAGCCTAGTGAATGTTTAAAAACATAACTAAGGAACAATCCTCACTACATGACACAACAGTACACTAGAATTCACTAAAATCATTGTAATCTAGTTTTCTTTAATTCTTTGTAGTACAGTGAAATGATTAAAAAAATTAAAATTTTTATTAAAAATTTTTATTGAGTAAAAATTTTGTTGAAGTATTTAAAGTATTGTTGAAGTATTTCAATGGATACAGTAAAATGAAAGCATCATAGCAAGATAAATCAATTCAAATGAAATCCACCCACAAAAGGTACAAATGGTCTAGGTGAAGAAATTGAATATTCCTCACCTGAGAAAAGCAGTCCCTGCCATTCAGACCTGGCCAGGTATTATCAGTTAAACCTTGGCATTGCTAGGAGTTGGCCTTAATGTCCTTGTATTAAACATCCACTATTTTAAAAAACACTAAACAGGTAGGAAGAAAAATGGCCCATGAAAGATGTCCATGTCCTAATCTCTGGAACCTGTCAAGAACCTGTTAAGACTCCAGATGGAATTAAAGTTGCTGATCAGCAGAGATTTCTGTCAGTTTTGATTTTTCTTTACTCCCACATAACCAGTGCCTGTGACAGTATCACACACATACTTAAAACATTTGTTGAGTGAGTGAATGGATGAGTGGATTATGCAGTTTTCCCCACATTAACTTTGGCTGTTATACAGATAATCTTAAGGTTCAATGTTTGGATGGATTTTATTTCCTATGGATTGAATTTCAGGGTGCTAAAGAGGTAGTATAAAATATTAATGCTATTGGAACCTTGAGTTGATAAAGTTGAATTCTACTGCTTTAGAACTTAAACAAGTTTGATAAGCACACTGTTTCTCTGGCTTCTACACAGTAAACCCTTCTTTACATATTTCCAGATAGTAATCAGGAACAGCTTTTCAAGTTGTTATCCTGAGTCAATAAGGGGTTCCTAAAGGCATATTTTCTGTACCAATATCCATTATCCCAACAGTCTCTTCATGGCTCCCATGACATCCTTGTTCCGCAGGCTATAGATAAATGGGTTCAGAAGAGGGGTGATAATGGTGTGAAATACTGCCACCACCCTATCCTGTGAAGGGGAATGCAATATGGAATTGGGCTCCTACAGGTAAAGAGAGTGGTCCCATGGAATGAGCTGGCCACAATCAGGTGAGAGGAGCAAGTAGAAACAGCTTTTGCCTGTCCTTTTCCTGAGTTCGTCAGGAATATGACAATAAGCACACAAGCATAAGAAGCTAGAATGGCTACGAACAGTAACAGCAGAATGATAAGTCCACTCAAGATAACTTTATCTTCATACTGGGAGGTGTCCTGACACACCAATGGCAGTAGAGATGGAATTTCACAGAAGAAGTGGAATAGAGATGGAATTTCACAGAAAGATGAGCCGAGACCTACAGAATGGAAGCTGAAATACATACAATGTATGCACTAAAGAGTTGACAGAACCACTGGTCCATGCACATGAAACCATGAAGCAACAGGTCTTCTTGCTCATTCGTATAGGATAATGTAAAGGATGGCAGATGGCTACATATTGATCATAAGACAAAACCAGAAAGGAGGGCTTCAGTTCCACCAAGAACCAAGAACATGTACTTTTGAATCTCACAGTCCAAAAGAGTAATGATCTTACTCTTCGAGAGAAGGTTAGTGGCCATCTTGGGCACAGTGGTGGAGATGTACATCATGTCAATGACGGAGAGCTGACTGAGTAGAAAGTACATTGGAGTGTGGAGCCTGCTGTCCAGTGGAATGAGGTGGATCAGTATGCTATTCCCCATCACAGCCCCTGAAAAGATGATGGCGATGACAACAAAGAGGAAGAGTTTTCATTTGGCCATATTGGAAAAGCCCAAGAAGTATAAAATCTGTCCCAAAACTTTGATTTCCTGTGTTCATGGCTTAATCAAAATATCAAAGCAGATAAGACCTAAAAAGTCCATGTAGTAATGCTGACTGCCATTTAAGAGAATGTAAAATGACAATTATTAAATACAATAGAATTTTCTGCAATTACTTTGGGTGAATATATCTCTCTCCTAATCAATGCACTGAATCTGTGTCTGTTGAATAATCATCATTTTACAAATGGTGATTCTCTCTCTCAATTCTCTCGTGTAAGTGACCAATCGAGCATGAGAGAGTTTGACAAACATAATGTAGTTTTAAATTTTTCCTTACCTCATTTCTTAATTTTGAATTTATTGGTTACGAATAGGAATAAAAGCCCTAGTAACATTTATAAGGAAGTGCTATTAGAGCCCTTATGTATTAACTAGCATTTATTTCTTTCTGTAAATGTAGATACAATTTTATACATTTTGGGAAAAAGGCTGCCAAATATTAGAAAGACATTGAGAATCAATTGTTAAAATATTACAACATTTATTATTCTTTGACTCAGATAGTGCATAAAGAATGCTTAATTCAAAGCTAAGGAATTGAACTTTTTCTTTATTTGACACAGATCCTGACTTTCCTATATTACCAGAGCAAATAATGCCTTATTAACCACAGGTCCTATGTTCTAAAAATATTCAGTGAAATCATCCGAAACAATATCAAATGCTCTCAGAATTTTGGGGGCCTCCGCTACAGGCACAGCATAGTAATAGTCTCAGGGACTCAAAAGACAAGTTACTTATTGTATTTAGGCAGGAAAGCTTTATTACTTTTCAGAAATTAAATAATTTTAAAATGTGCTAAAATATTCTAAAGTTGCTTGTGTAAGTTATACTCATACAAAACTAGTAATATTCAATTATACTATCTTTCTTTTTGTAATAGGCTAAAATATTTTCACATCACTAATACTCAATAATATTAATATTTAAGCAATATTTTAATACAATTATAGGAAAAATACGCTTTATATACACAAAATGCTATGGCGTCAAGTAGGCCTTTGGCAGATGGAATGTCCCAGGGGTTGGGCGAATCTGGAAGGATGGGGGCACCACATCAGGGAGGTCAGGGTCCCAGAGGAGCGGGTGACAGAGCCACCAAAGGCTCTCCTGGCCCACGGAGGAGCCAGCACCATGTACTGAGAACCTACCAGGCTACAAGCCCTGGGCTGGGTTAGGCATATGGGGCTGGCTCCTAAGGAGACAGACAGCAGCAAACAAAACAATGCTGCATGGTGAAAGTGCTCTCTATGACCCAGGAGGACCTGGGCTGGGACTTACGGGAGGTGGTAGGATGCCACAGGAAACACTGACCACACCAAATACTGGGGAGGATGTGGAGCCACAGGAACTCTCATCCTTGCTGGTGGGAATGCAAAATGGCACAGACAGTTTGGCAGTTGCTTTCAAAACTAAATGTGCACTACCACAGGACCTGAAAGAGCTCCAACATATTTACCCAATTTATTTAAGAACTTATGTTCACATAAAACTTGTATGCCACTTTATTCACAATCAGTTAAAACTGGAAGTTACCAAGATGATCTTCAAAAAGGGTACGGATAAAGACATTCATGAATAGGAATACAATTCAGTGAAAAGGGAACAAGCCATCAACCAGGCAGTGACAGAGATGAACCTTAGATGCATGTTGCTAAGTGAAAGAAGCCAGACCCAAAAGGCTACACATTGTATAATTCCAATTCATAGACCATTCTGGAAAAGGCCAATCCATAGCAACTGAGAACAGATCAGTGTTTTCCAGGGGCTGACAGAGTGAGGTTGGCTACAAAGGGGACAGGCTGGGGACTTTGAGGATGAAGGAGCTGCTCCCTAAGGTGCTGGGGTGGGGAGAGTGGATAGGAGACTGTACACATTGGTTCAGACCCATAGGAACTATACCTCCTGAAGCCTGAACTTCGTGTGTGCAAATTAAAAAAAGAAGAAAACAAACCAGAATGAAAATAGAAACTCACCGAACTGTACACCTGAGATATTTGCATTGCACAGTAGGTAGACTTTATCAACAAATTTTGTAAAAACTGAGAGGCCCTAAGGAGTTCACTGCTTACTTGGTGGGTAATTTTAACCTGGTCTTGGTTTGCTTGCCAGAGTTTGTTAGACAAAATTAAACAAACAACATCAGCATGAACAAACAAAAGCATCTTTTCTCTCTTTCCCAGGCAGCAGGATTTGTTTCGTGTCCTCTTGGTGTACTTTTTGTTTAACACAGTGATTATTCCCAGACAATGATATTCCCAGGCCATATTCCCATATTCATGGAATGAGTGTCTTGGGGATGTCATTGGTTCTTTCAAATTTAGTATTTTAACCAACCAGGATGTACTAGGTAAGACTCAAGCTCACAGCTGTCATAGACATCCAAGCAAGGTGTGGGGCATCTTTACCTGAAGACTGAGAAGGAAAGGGGTCAAGGTTTAGACTCCTGGTATCACCGGGACCTGACCACCACTTATCAGAACAAGAAACGTCGCTTTCCTCCTGAAGTAGCCCCAAACCCCAACAGCTTAACAGTTTTGCAGGATGCGCATCTCGGGAGAAATATTTTACAAGGTAGACAAATGCCCAATGCACATTGCTGTTGTCATGGTATGAGTTTGGACCCTGAAGAAGTCAAATTATTAATAACAAGCTAGGCAGGGATTACAGTTCCCCTTCCCCCAAATCCTGTAAGAGTGCAGCAGACAGGGAGGGGGTCACTGAGATGGCTGTTCCCACTGGGCCCCTACTTTCCAGACTATTCCATCTGGGGAGAGCAGCTGAGCTGACTCTATGGGCTGCCCACATTGGGATCTAGACTCAGAAGGTACTCCTGTGCCCAGCAGCCTGTGAGCTGTCCCAAGACCCTTTGTGTGTGGCAGTCTGTAACCTAAAACCAACCCTCAAGGGGGTCTCAGTTCAAGGCTTCTGCCTGGAGCCTCGCACAGCAGCCTCCCTGGCCCAGTATCTAGGAAAGGGGCCCTCAATGGTCCTCAATGTTGCCCTCTCCAGCCTCTTGAGCTTGGACAATTCAGGAGTCTCTCCAGGAGCTCCTTGTACACTGTGATACATTGACCCACTCAGTCCCAACACACAGTGTCGGGGTAGGGGTACAGAGGCTGTATCCCAAATCCTCCTGGGCCTGCGGCAGACCTCCCCAGTTACCTCAGCCTTTCTAGGGGTCACCTGAGGAAATGACAATGTTCATAATTTTGGAAAGGATAGTTTTATTTCTCATACAGGGTTGCCACATGTAGGTAGCCATTCTGACAGGCTGGGAGACAGAGCCTCTGGCCAGAAGCCCAAAACGTATGCTTTGAGGGAATGGTACAGAGAACAGAAATTTATGCTGAGTGGGGTGGCTGAACATACATACTTAATAAGCTATGAGAGGAGTTATGAATATTTATGAAATGGTAAACTACACATGCTCAATTGAGCTTCATGCCCCTTCATGGGGTCCATGTTCAGAAAATGGCAGCTTTAGCATAATCTGAGAGCGGAGTTTTGGGCTCTCTGATGTCAAAAGGCGAAGCAGAGGACATGAAAACTCTTATTGCACATACTCCATAGACTGGTTAAACCATTCCACGGTTGGTGATCTCTTATCAGGAAAGAAGGCTTATCAGTTGTAGTGCTGAAAAAGGGAGGAGCTGATCACGAGATTGGTTTCTGTTTAGCCCTTAGGGAAGAAAGCCTGATGGCTCTTAGTGAGACAGGGGGTATAATGAGGCATGTCTCCCATCCTGTTATGGCTGGAAACTCAATTTTAAGGTTTCTTTGGGGTACCCTTGGCCAAGAGGGGGGTCTGTTCATTTGGCAGGGGGCTTAGGATTTTACTTTAGTTCACGTTTTGCCCTTTTAGCTGAGATGTGCCAAAGGCAACATCGATGGCCAAATTTTTATTTTGTCCTTTTGTCACCAGGGTGGTGTGGCTACCTGCCCCAGGTCCATCCAGGCCCTCAGTGGGACACCTATGGCCAAAAGACTTAGAGACAAAATGCTCACAGCCAATTAAATGTTCTAGGCCAGATGGGAATAGAGGTGGGAAGTCACTCATAAACCCCTGAAAACATTTTAAGCCACATAACCAAAAACCAAAAGCCAAAAATGATGTTATAAAATCAACTTATCTATAAGCATTGAGCTACTGCAAACTTGGTCGTATTTACAGACTTGTAGCAATTAGCTATATAAAACATGAACATTCTGTTAAAGCCATTTGAGCTAAGAAATTTAGAATTTTGTTGTGCTGCAATATATTTTGCAGTCTCTTTAGTAATTTTTCCTAAGGTGGCTAATACATTTCTTATTATATCTCTATTTGCATAAACCCCATAAATGGGAACAACTATACACAAGAAGGTCTGTCACCAGGTATCGTGATATCCTCTAAGTAATTTTCTTTTAAGTCTATGAAAAGCAGGAAATTCTTTATGGTTGGGATGGATGCCTGGGCCACATGGTCCAGGAGGCAAAGTCCCTCATTTTGCCAGCTGTTTAGGCATCTACATGTCTGTCCTTGATTTGGAGGGTGTGAACTAATTTCATCCTTCAAAACTAGCCCTTATAATTTCACGTGCCCACCTCTTCCACTATAGTCCCTGGGCCTGAAGGGAGGATGTCTGTATAGTTTAGCAGCAGGACATTGGCAAGGGAAAACAAATCAGGCCTACTGGGATTCTAAATGAGGAAGATTCACATGTTTTGTTGAATCATCTCTCATCTTCAAAATACCATGATTCTGGTTTTCTCAGAAGTAAAACAGTAAGAGATAAACAACATTAATAATTTAACAATGAAAAGAGAATTTGAGTGTCAGAATTTAAGAAAGGAACCTATTCCATAAGGGAATCAACTGAAAACATCATGAAGAAAATTTCAACCTGGTTCTTCTTTAGAGATGTGTAGCCAAAGAATAACCCAGGATTCAGTCTGAACTACAGGCAAACAATAAAGACTCAAAAGCAAAGGTCAGGGCTTAAACGTAGTAACAGAATCTGTTAACAGGTATGTCACAGTTTTTAAAAAACATAATATTTATAACATTTTTCTCTCCAGTCCCCTTTTCCTACCAAAGAGAAATCATAGTAAAAACAATTAATGTGCAAAATAAGTTTTAGTTCTATACTTGGCCTGATTATCTGCATAAAGAACAGGAAAAACAGAGACTAGCCATATAGGGTTTTTTTTAGTTGGCTTTGTTGGAACTTTACCTGAAAATGTTATTCCTGTTAAAGCCTTGGTCCTATTACAAAAGAAAACATATTATTCAAACTTATGCAAATAACTGTATTACCATAAATTTAAAAAACTCACAAGGTTTCCCAAATTTGGAGAAACAGAGTAGAGAGAAAAAAAATCTTTAAATTTTGCTCACAAAAATATACTTTACTAATTTGCTGTAAGCTATAATTAGCTTAAAAGAAGGGAAAAGTTTTCTTGATTTCTGCAAAATAAAACAAAAAAATCAGCAGAGTTTCAAACAAAAGTCAAAAAATCAGTTCAGTGCCATGTAATTCGTTTTTGTTTTGCTTGAGGTTGGGTTAGCAACCCAACAGGATTGGTAAGAAAGGTAACAAAGAACATTCCTGTTCACGAATGCATCAGCTTTTTAAATTATCGTCTTGGAAGTTTTTCTAGTCCAAATGGTATGATTTCCAAGGTTATCAGTTGCGCCTGTATTTAAAAGTACCTGTCAGAGTTCTTTCTATAAATCTTTTTGAAGAAACAAATTTTGGACTATAGCCAGTTAAACCCTGCTTTTTGAAAAGAATCAAGTAAAATAGTAACTGTCTATGGATAACAAAAATTCTTAGAACAGCCATGGTTAAAGAGATAATTAACAAAGAAATTTGGTTCTTTTTGTGGTATACAACAATTTAATATAATAACCACAATTATTACTGATAACATACACCAAGATATATCAGGATTTTAGGAACACCATACAATTTTGGGACACATTCCTAATATATTTATACAAATATAACCCAAAGAAAGTTAAACACTATTTTATATTTGACAATGTTTCCTGTATGGTTTTAACATACCAAATAAGCCTAATATGTCTCTCTTGGACTTTTGGTGGCTCTATTATTACAAAAAGCTAGTTTGAGGTCAAAAAGACTGAATTTGGAATTTTGATTTTGGAAAGTTTATCAAATACCAAAGTTTTAAAACACTTGTTATCACATAAGAGGATCAGAGGTTACTATAAAATAATAGTCATTGATTTAGCCAAAGCAATAATTCAGATTTTAAAATGGAAAAAGCAAAAACCTTACTCTTGGACAGAGAGGAGATTCAGTTTCCCAATAAGACCTAAGAAAGACAAAGTGGGAGACCAGCTAACAAAGACGCAAACTGAATCTCTCTCTCTCCCTTTTTTTTTTTTTTGCAGTTTACTCAAAAGGTGAACAAAAGTCTTTTAATAGTACATAAAAATCTTTTTCAAAAGACAGCACAAAGTTTAACCTTTACATTAATCTATTATTAATGTTAAAGGTAATTTTAATAAAATCCTATAAGCAAACCTATAATCTTAATTAATTTGACCACAAGGTAAGATTTTTATAAAACTTTATAATTTTTACCATTTTCTTTCTCAACTTTTACATCCATTTAGTTTTATCTTTTTTATTATTTAATTTAAACAATTTCTAAAAATGTTTCAATTAGGCAAAGTTACTTTCCTTTTAACTAGAACCACATTCCTATGTCTTCTTATAACCTTTCTCACCAAAAATACATCCTTCTTTGTAAATACATTTTTGCACATAGAATTGTTTTTTATATTCAGTACTTTTAATCACATATATTAATTACAATCTAAATTCTTAGTAACCCTTATATTGGCGAAAAACTAAGAAAATAAGTAATTTGACACAGCTGGCATGGGGAACACAAGAAGCCCGTCTTGGTGGGGTGGGTTGGGAGAGAAGTTTGCATCTGCAGAGAATCTCCACTAAATGCAGCCAGGCCCTGCTTATTCAATCTAGGAAAGATTAGCTGAGATTCTGACACCCTTAAAGGCCTAAATAGAAACATTTACCACCCATCCGCCTGAGGGTGGTTACCATGAGGTTTATCTGCATAACCAGACCACCATTGCTAGCTGGGCTTCCCTTCTCCCTCCCATAACCTGTCCACCAAAAAAATCCTGTTAAATCATTATCCAAGCCCTTCTATTTCTTAAAAATAAAACCTCTGTACCTCATGGAGCAGTTGAGTCCGGGGAGAAGGTGGCAGTGCTTACATGACTCAGTTCCCAGGCTTAGTTCTCCCTTAGGCATAAAGAGTTTAATCAGGGGTTGGGAAACTTCTTTTGTAACAGCAAAACCGGCTTCACATTGCCGAGAGAAACACCGAGAGGTACAGGAGGATGCAGAGAGATCAGGTTTATTTTACGCCGGCAGGCTCAGAGGGGAATCCTCCGCCAAATTCTGAGCCCTGCGCTTTAGATGTAATGACTTTTTATACAGGTCTATACCAGGAAGTGTACAGATGAGGAAGTTGTCACAGGGGAGCTGCTGAAAGCTGTTTACAGAAGCGAGAGTTGCAGTCGTTAAACAGTTTCAAAGACAGTGAAATTTTCCATTTTTCCCTCACACTTGCCCAGAGCCAAAAATCTCATGTTTTCCCCAGGGAACAAACTCTGAGCTGGTAGCATCACCACTGTCTCCCATCATCCTGAAGGGGGCTAGGAAGGCCACGCCTGCTGCGTCAGAGGGGCAAGGTGGTAGTTGAGCAGGGTCTGGGAACAGGGGAGGACAGGGGAGGGGCTGCAGGGGCTGGAGGAGGAGGCGCAGAGATGGGAGGAGGAACCAGAGGGAGAAGGAGGAGGAGGGTAAGGACAGAAGAAGGAAAAATACTCGGCTTTAAATATTTCACACGCACCATTTCTCTTTTAGGTTTTTCTAGATAATGGAGTCTCTTCATTTAATTTCAAAATTTTCTCTTTCAGGGAGGCTGTGAGAGAGAGGTTTTTTTAGAAGACTTGAAAAAATAATTATAAAATGATCTTGTCTGGCTTTGGGATCAGGATAATAAAATCCTCCTAAAATCAATTTGGAAGTATTCCTTCCTGTTCACATTTTAGAAAGAGTTTGAGAAGGATTGGTATTAATTTGTACTGTATTATTTTATGCACTTACCCAAAGTAACTGAAATTTGAGCAAAGTTCATGAGGGATTGAACTAATTAATCTGTGGTGATAAAGCATCATCAATATAAGAACAGTGCAGAGAAAGATCTGCCTCTGTATCAACAAAGTGCTAAAGAAGAAAATTCTAACAGCTACCCCAAAAAATGTAAGAGGGAAAAAACACAATATTTTTAAGGCAGATAGCAAGTGAGCCACAAGATCTCTCTTATAGGAATATTTCTCAGAGAAGCTCCAGACAAGAGAACATGAAGCGACTACCTTCAAGGCAGATGGACTTGTAACAGCCTCAAACTAGAAAGAGCTTTGATGTCTCTGGCACACATGCATTGATAGAGCACAGTCTCCAATTTAAATGCAAGAAATTAATCTAAATGTGTTAGCAGGAAACGATCTCCAAGTATCAGCTATAGCAAGGAAATCACGAGGAAGAACGACACACAATGTATAAGATATGTTTATTAATTTGAATAAAAACACTAACAGAGATCTGTAGTACACAGTGAGTGCAGATAAAGATGGATAAAAGAGAAAAAGGGATTGGAGGGACACATTAAATTTCTGACAATGGTGCCTCGAGCACCGGAGCAGCGAGGCCTCTCGGCCCTGTCGCAGGGCTGGTGAGTGTGGAGCCGGACGCCCAGCGCCCAGCTCAGCCCAGACGTCACTGAGCCCGGAAGCACTCCGCCCCAGCACTCCAGCCTCTCAATCGCCCATGACATTCCTGATGGCCTGCTCTTCTTGGCCATCAGGGTGTTGCTGGCCTTCTGGGATGAGGGTTCCATCTGGCAGGACAGGTGGTAGCTGCAGGACAGAGAGGTAGCTGTGAGGCTACCAGGAGCCACATCTCAGGTCCCCCTCTCAGTACCTGCCTGGCAGCTGTAGTCCTGGTGCCCCAGCAGTCACTGCAACAGGGCCTGACACCGACCAGGGAGCCGTGGCCACAGGCTCTCTGCAACTGGCCACAAGAGAGAGTCTCCTCCTACCCCAGCCAATCTGCTAGGCCCTCACCTCTCACCTCACCGAGCCGCTCCATGGAATTAAATCAGACCCAAAATCACCCCTCTGGCTGAAGGTGGTAATTGTCTGCAGCCACCTGCAGCTCTTGGAGGACTATGATCTCCTGGAGCCAGAGGAAAGGACAGGATGCCGACAGGGCCTGGGTGGGAGATGCTGAAGGGGACTTACGGGGAAGGAGGGAGCAGAGGGCAGGCTCTGGGGCTTTTCTCTTAAGGGCCCCTCCTCCCCTCCAGTCCCCTGCAGGCTCCAACCCGTTCTCAGAGCTGGATATACACAGCCCCTCCTCCAGGAATTAGTCCCTGATTCCAGTCCCCTACCAGCATCCTCCATTGGAATGGGTCTCCTCCTTCTCCATGTGTCAAACACTCCCAAGAAATCTCAAACGCAGAGGACGGAGCCAGGGAGCGCCCTGCCCTGGGGGTCTCTGACCTCCACATCCCCACAGTCCCTTAAAGTGAGGGCCCCAGCTGCTCACCTTCCTCCTTTTCTGGATGCTGAACACATTTCTCTGGAAGGAAGGCAGCCAATGTCCATCAGAAAGGCCCCCAGGCTGTAACGAGCACCATCCCCCTGGCCCTGCATGCTGCCCTACTACTAGGGCCACCAGGGGCAGGGCATGTGCACAAAACAGCACCTGGACTCGAATCAGGCTCTGGGCTATAAAGGAGGGGACATGGCAGCTGAGCCTCATGGACCTCCTGCCCCAACCACCACTGTTAACAGACAGGGAAAAATGAGGCCTTGTAAAGAAAGAAAGTGCTCAGCCACCTAGGAGCTGCCTGACCGTGGAGGGGACAGTTTCACTGTCCTCCCATGGGCCCCACCTGAGAGACAGGCTGAGTCCAGCTCAGCCAGAACCTCAGGCAGCTTTGCAGTCAGGCAGCTCTGCAGCCTCACCACTCGGGGAGCAAGGACTGGCGGCTGACGTGGGGCCTCCCTCACTCATAGGACAGATGGGCATGTCTCCCCAGCTCACAGGGGCAGCTGTGATGCTCTCATGAGAGGAGTTTCCCAAGTGCTGACATCTAAGGGCTCCCAGTCAAGGGCTCTCTCCTCCCAACCCACAGAGTCCTGGCCCCAACCTGCCCGCCCCAGGCTCACTCACATCCACATGATGCCTAATGGCACCGTCCAGCCCCAACAGCTCAGTGAGGGATATGCCCAGGACAGGGACAATACCCTATGCCATCAGGGTGGTAGTGGTGATGAGCACCTGCTCTCCGGTGCCCACCCAAGGCCCATCTCTTGAAATCTCCTCAACCTCAGCCTCCTGCACCCTCTACCCAGGGGTCCTGCTTGAGGAGCCGAGGACCCTAAGCTGCCTTCCCCCAATTCTCTCCCTCCTCTCCCCCACCTGGCCTCCAAGACCACCAAGCAGCCCCTACTTACCTCTATGGTGGGATTTTCACAAGTCAAAAGGTCATGTGGTCCCCAGTCCCACCCTTCCCCAAACCCACTCTGAGCCCAGCTCTTCCAGGCCCTCGCTCTGGTCTCTCTGCTGCAGGCATTTCAGGCCCTGAGGCTGCAGGAGGGGAAGGGCTGGGGCAGGGAGGCCCCTGCTCCCTAGATGTGGAGGCCTCCAGCCGGGAGGGAGGACCCTGTCCTTTGACTCCCTGGAGCCCCTCCCCACCACACGCACACTCACCTTCTGCTGCTGCAGCTGCCTCCTCTGGGCTCTCTGGGGGTTCTTCTCCAAGGTGGACAACTTGGAGGTCCCCAGCTGCCAGGGTGAGGGACAAGGTCAGTGAGACTCTCCCCTCACCCAGTTACACCACAGCCCTCCCGACCTCAGACCCTGGATACCTGGCCTGAGTTGGCTGGTACAGTGCTACTGCCACATCCAATGAGCTCTGAGTCTAGACCACTCCCAGCTGCAACACTCACTCAGTGTGTCACCTTGGGCATCCAGCTCAGCCTCCCTGAGACTGTTTCTCATCGGGAAAGTGCCATGGGAGCCACACCTACCTCACAGGGTCTCCTGAGGACTCTGTGTCATACAGTTGTCATCACTGTTCTCCATTATCCCTCACAGGAGGAGCCAGACACAAGCACCCTCAGATTCCTCTTCTCCCTTGAACCTATCATGACCCTGTGATGCCTGCACAATTGGCTCATTTCCCCTACATTGTCCAGACAAGGAAACAGAGACCCAAGAGGGCAGGGACATGCCCAGGGCCCCCCAGGACACACCAGCTCCTCCCCCCAACTGGAGGCCCTGTCCCAGCTTCCTTCGCCATACAGCCCAGCACCAACATTGACTGGGGTCCCACCTTCTGGGCTCTCTGTGCTTGTCCAGGTCCTCAGCCAGGCTCAGCCATGACAGAAGGACAGGGTGTCAGGGGAGGCCTGGTTGAGCAGCTCTTGCCTGCCCTAGCCTCACTGGAATCTCTGCAACACACCCTGGAGTTGAGGGCACACCAAAGGCTTCACCATCCCAATGATCCACCAAGGGAGGTCCCTGCACAGAACTCCCTCTTCCTCTACTTGGGAAGCAGTATTCCCAGGTGCCACCTCTGACTGACAAGGCAGGGTCTTCCCAAGGCACTGGGTGGGGACATTTTGTTACCTCATTTTCATGGGATGTACGGAGATCTGGTCAGGAAGGATCCACTAGAAATGAATGAAACCTCAGATAGTTCTCATAAGCCATCTGGATCATGTCACTGCTAACTGGGCACCAGGGTGAGAATCCTATGACATCATGGGTCTGCAAAGGGCAGAGTGGGGAGTCACAGCAAACACACATCTGTCCCAAGTATGCCCACTGGGACCCACAGCTGGGCAGCCCATCTGCCCCCCTGGCCTGTGGGACTCCTCTGTTGTCCCCATCCCTGGTGCAGGCAGGGAGCCCCTTCCCATGGAGGTACAGGGCACATAGGAGCAGCAGGGGCTGACTTCCTGACGAATGGCTGGCTAGTTTGGGGAGGGAAGGAAGCCTCATCTGCCACATCCACCCACTGGCCTGGAAGAAGCTCCATGAGCAGAGGAACCAGTGTGGAAGCCAGAGCCCTGCTAATCCCACAGCTCACTCCCCTGCTGAACAGCCCAACTGCCACCACCACACCCCATGACCAGGACCTGCTCCCACCCCGACCCAGTAGACAAACACATCTCTGTTCTGTTAGTTCAGACCAGACATGACTGGAATTTTACAAGTAAACTTTCAGTGAGAAAGTAAAAAATAATACCCACGCCCGGCCCAGTGCCCCTTCCAACCTCACCCCTTCCCCCGTCCCCAACATGTGCCCCACCTCCCAGCTTCAACGTCACCTTAATGAGCAGATCCCTGCTGAGTGTGTCATCCCTCCTGCACAGGCTGTCAACTGTGTGGCACTTGTACTGTGGAGACAGGTATGCAAGAGAGATAAATTGGGGTATAACAGGGAGGCGTGTGAGTTCAAATTCCTGTTATTTGAGAATCCAAAGGATCCCGACTGCCTGGGTGAGTTTCCACTGGCTTCCTCTGAGGCCCAAGGGCTCCATGGGACTGCGGAGGGAGCTCTCATGCTGCTCCCCTGGGCCAGCCCCATGTCAACTGAGCAGCTGTGTTACAGTTTAGATGTCAGTTGGGCAGAGAGTTCCATTGCTGTGTATAAATACTTGAAATCTCCACTTGGCTTCAGCCTGTTCCTGACAGTTAAGAAAACTTAGCCCCAAGTTAGAAATTCTGGCCTAAGATTCCAGGGTATCTCAGAGACCCCACCCATGAGCCCATCCCTGCCTCCAGTGTCCCTGGCCTCCCAGCACCCCCTAGGGTCATTGAGGAACATGGCCAGAGCTGTGGGAGGCCCCTGGTCCACCCTGGTGCTCGTGTGAGGAGAGGCCCACCACCTGGCAACTTCTCCCCAAGTCTCCCTGAGATGATGGATCTGGTCCTCTCAGAGCAGGGAGGATGGCGTGGGCCAAGGAGAAGCTCCTGAGGAGGAGGTGCTCCTGGGGAGGGGAGAGATTGAAGCATGATGGGGGGAGTTGGAGCCCCCCGTGCTCCAGCTTCAGCCCTCTGCTGACATCTCCCCTTCTGGGAGAGACAGAGGCCCAGGGGGCCACAGGAGGGCACACCTGGGACCAATGAGCAACACTCACAGGGAGGAGGGTTTTAGTTCAATCCAAGGAAGGAGCCTACATAGGAAGTGAGCATCCACCACTGAGCTGTGGGTGTCAACGTCAGTGTGCCCCTGACAGGAAGAGCCTAGGGGTTGTGCAGAGGCTCAGACTATAACCACTGGTCCAGTCTTATTTGGCCATACTCTGCTAATAACAAAATGGCCAGTTACTTGGCAGGCACCGAGCTAAGAAGCTGCAAGTTACGCAGCCAGAGTGTATGCAAGAAAGGAAACTTTGACCTCAAATAACACCCAGAACTAAAGTCTTGCCCTCCCCCTGTGGAACTAAAAAATCTGGACATGGCTGGAACCTGAGCACTGGAACGCTTTCAAAAGTGAGGGGTCCTGTGTCTCAGAATGTCCAGTGATAAGACCTCCCTACATGCCTTACTATAAGTAGTCTTGTTTGAAGTTCTTCCACACAGAACCTGTCCTGCCAGCACTTCCACATACGAGCCTGTCCTCCCTAACCCATAAAACTTGCCCCAAACCCCGGATCAGGGAAACAGATTTCAGCTTCTCCTCCTGCCTCCTTGCCACACCACTTTGCAATAAAGCTTTTCTTTTTTTCAAAAACTGGTGCCATAACATTGGCTTTTATGCATGTTGGGCAGAGAGACCACTGCTTGGTAACAAGACCACAGACCACACGTGAGAGCTGGTAGAGGGGAAGAGGCAGCTCCTATGTCTCCAGAGAGGGAATCCCAGTTGACCACACTGTGGAACTGGGTGATGGTGGCATGGATAGAGGGTGCCAGGTGCTCCTTGCCCTTGTTCTGCTGGGTCCAGATGGAGCCCAGGCATTCACAGGGCCCCACCTTCTTGAACAGCTCCTGGGGAGGAGGAGAGTATCACACAGACACAGCACACCCCAGCTCAGAGTCCACAGGCACCCACGGTCCTAGGCAAGTGGCAACAAAATGAACTGAAGCTCAGAAAGCACTGGAATTGCCTCCAGACTGTGGAAGCTTCTGGGTTTGGTTCTCTGCTCACTGAAGGTACCAGATGCATAATGGCCCAGAACTCAGCAATGGCAGTCAGACAGAGTGGCATTTTCACCCAGGCCATCCTTACTAACTCCAAGCACCAGAGGTGTTTTCAGGCCTGCTCCTCCTGAAGCCGGATCTTTCGCCCACCCTGATGAGCCCTCTGGTCCTTCTCCCCTTCAGATGCACATTCCCTGTAACAGCTACAACCAGGGGCTTTGTTTGGGTGTCTGCCATAAAATCTAGTATACGTCAGGTGCCTAATAAGCTTGAGGCTGGTGAGGGCTCCTGGGCAGATAGCTTCACACCCTGCTCCACCAAATGTGCCCAGCCCCCACCCAGCTTTCTGTCTGCCCCATTCCATTCAATCTTCCCAGTCACTTTGCCGCTGGCACTGTTATGTTAGTCCACATGTGGACAGGGAAGGCTTCTTCCAGGTCACATGGTTGCTAAGTCATGGACTTGGGCTTGGACCCAGATCACTGGACTCTGTCAGGGAATGGCTGGTCTGAGACAGCTGGTGCCAGAGGCACAGCCTGCTCTGCCCCGCTCCGCCCTGAAGAGCTGAACTGCTCACCACGTCCATCAGAGTCAACTGCTCTGCCAGCAGCTTGGGAGCGAATGCCATGATGGGAGGCAGCTCCTCACTGGGCTGGATTTTCACGGCCACAGGGCAGGGACAGGAGGGCTCTGGAGCTGGCCCTGCTGCTGGCTCGAGATATGGTGGTAGGTCTAAAGACGCAGGTGACTCTGGCCCTACAGCAGGCCCCGGCTCTAACAGAGGTGCTGCAGCTGGCACTAGAGCCAGCCCTGGAAATGCCTGTTGCTGTAGACATTGAGCAGGAGTTGGAAAAGGAGAAAGGGTCACCAACACCAGTCACTTTGCACTGGCCTTCCCAAACACAGAAATGACCTCACTACATTTAAGGGAATTTCAATCTCAGAACGCCACCCCCAAAAAGTCTTGCAGACTGCAGGCCACCTCACCCTCTGGCCCTGCCTGGATGAGCTCCAGAGGCTCCAGCTGAGCAAGCACAGTGTGCGTGTGATGCTCCAGGTTTGATCCAGACAAGCTGACCTGCATGTAGGTCACCTTAAGTTTGAACAATGGAGAGTTCATGGGCTGAGAGAAATCTGCAGAGAATCAGTCTGGCCAGGCGATGCAAATGGAAGAGATGGTATAGGGTGTAGGCGGATGGCAGAAGAGTCTGGCCTTTCCTCCCACACTGTCCTCCCAGGGCACCCTCGGGTGGTTCTGGGCCCCTGGGCCTGCTAATGCCTGTCTAGAGGACAGCCCCGCCCCACCCCCAGCCCTCTGAGGCTATTCTGACAGTGACAAACCTGGTCATAGAGCAGGGCTATATAGACCCTTGTGAGCCTCAACTTCCCACTGATATTCTCTTCCTGCAGGTCCAGGGCACACACATCCATGCACCTGGGCACTCAGGACTGTGGCTCCAGGCAGATCTACGAGCAGGTTGCTCATTATAACTGCAGGTCAAGACCCCCTGGGGCTGGGGTCTGGAGGGGTGGAGGACGACAGGCAGAGCTGGGATGTGACTATGCTAGAGATGGGTCTCTTGGGCGCTGGCTCTGAGCCCAACCTCCCCTGTCATTTGCAGGATCCTGGGACTCCACCCACAGCTCTCTCTGACGCCTTTACTCTCGCAGGGGAAGCCCCAGACCTCCGTCCTCTCATGGGAATCATGAGATATATAAGACCCTGGGTCTCTCCCCAGCCACAGTCCACATAATCCCCTCTTACCTCTGGGTAACAAGGGGCCCTCCTTCTGGACCAAAAGTCCACCCACTTTTCAGTTTGTCCTGGGGTCTATCCTGATCAGAATCTGGGAGGATGCCTCCATACCTAGATGAGGCCATGAGGGTGTCACAGCTCACATTCTGTGGACATGAGCTGCTTATGAAGTCTCCCGTGAGTGACTCCTCAAATGGAACTGAGACCCAGGGATTATCATCTACTTTGTTCATTAAATTACGCCAAGTATCTAGAAAAGTTTCTGCACAAGGAAAACATTTAATTCATGTTTATTTAATGAATGAACCCCAACCAGAACCTTCCCAGATATCTAAGTGCACCTGGGGCTCCTCTTCTAGTGTCCAAGAACCCCTGTTTTGTCTGTGTCAAGGACAAATCCAGCTAAAAGGAATCTCAAACCTTTTCTACAAGTGCAAAAACAGGTTTGCTTTCTATGTGCTTTTCCAAACAAAGAGGGACAGGGGCCTTTGAGAAATGAGGTAGAGTTTCTTCTGTAAGGGGGGAGAGAAAATAATGGAAATGAACCACCACAGAATACCCAGCGTCCTCCCACAGAGCCAGGCACCAGTGACCTACTTGCATGTCTTAGGCCATTTACTCCCTACGAGAACCCTATGAGGTTCTTCCTACCACCTCACATTTCAGAGGAACAAACTGAGGCTTAGAGAACTGCAATGACATCTCCAAGACACAGCTAGTACGCAGCAGAGTCACCACTTGACACTCACCTGCCAAACAGCTGTTCCAGGAACTGTGGGACGGTGGTGAAGTCTTGGTAGGAGCCCAGTAAAGTGGTGAAGGAGTAGATGGTTCTGCCCTGAAGGCTGGAACCAGAGACTCCATCAGCCTCTCCTCTGTGCCTGGCTGGAGGGTCTGCATCATGCAGGAGACGTCTCCTCTAGGTTCAGGGTGGAGTCGTTTTCATACTGGGAAGACAGGAGGGACATACAGTCAGTAACATCACCATGAATCACCAGAGGATTGGGGTCAAGGGATCAGGCCAGGAAGCCCCCACTCTCAGGGACTTGTGCATGTGGAGGACATTGGGTGTCTATGGAGAAAAAGGTTCTAGGCTTTCAAAGTAAAATTTGATGTGTGGGAGGAGACTGATTAAACCTTCATGGAATGTTGTCAGCTGTGGAGCAAGAGCACCCCCTGTATAATATTTTGTATGAGGAGCACTGTCCCAGTGAGTCCTCAGAAAACATCCTCAGTGTAGAGATGAGAAAAATAACCACAGGCTTTCAGAGGTCAAATGGCCGCTCAAGAGCTCATGGGTCAGAAGTGAGGGCCACAGTGAGGGCCGCAGGAAATTCCCTCTAAGCTACCTGCGGCTTGGATGCTCTGACATGGAGGGGAAGGGCCGGGGAACCCTCATTTCCTCCCCTATTTTAGAAACAGTGCAGAGAGCAAGAGATTCTAGAACTGCGGTCCCCAACCCCCGGTCCACAGCCTGTCAGGGACCAGGCACAGAGTTCCGTCGCACCCCCCAGCCCCCCTCATCTGGGTAAAAATGTTCTTCCTTGAAACTGGTCCCTGGTGCCAAAAAGGTTAGGGATTGCTGCTCTAGAAGAACCCTTTCGACTTAAAGCAACATAATTGCTTTTCTTTCTGTAACATTAAAGGGAGCCTTGAGGAAAAGCGTCAACAATCCCAGCCTGGCAAAGAGCCAATGTCAGGTGGGACACTCAGGGTGGGAGAAAGCCTATCTCAGGGCCAAGCATCTGAGCAGATGACTCAGGGAAGAGAAAATCCCAATATGTATTGAACAACTGAGAGGTGACTCAAATGTGTCAGTTCGGAAACTGGAAATGAAAAAACATGATTTTATTTATTCCACGGACACCAGATTGGCAAACAATTAAAAAAATGTTAGCACCTGGGGGTGCTGGATGCAGAGAATAAGCTAGATTCAGAGACTGGCAATACACCTGCCGCAGCCCTTTTGGAAAGTGAAAGGTTGTAGCTATTAAACTTCACACATGCATATCCTTTCACCCAGGAATCCCTCTCCTAGGAGTCTATCTTGTGCAGGGGATTAGTATATTTTATGGGCTGAATTTTGTCCCCTCGCCAAAATTCATGTTAATGTCTAACCCCCAGTGCCTCAGAATATGACTGTATTGGCACATATGGTCCTTAAAGAGGTATTTAAGATTGAGTTCACTGTGGGGGTCCTAATCTAATACGACTAGAGTCCTTGTAAGAGGAGGTGGAAAAACACAGAAGCACAAGAGAAGACTCCGTGAACAGAGATAGAAGATGAGACCATGTATAAGCCAAGGAGAAAGGCCTCAGAGAAGCCACCCCAGCTGGCAGCTTGATGGGGGATTTCTGGCCTCCAGAATTTCGAGAAACTAAACTTCTGTTGTTAAAGCCCTTCATTCTCTGGTGCTCTAGCGAACTGTTACAGCCTATTAGGACACACAGAGAATGCTCCCTGAGGCACAGCTGGCATGGAAACCAAATTTTATCATGTCAGGCTCCACCAGGATTCAAAGACCAGAGTGAGAAACGGCCTGCCTGATGGAATATGATGTGAGGGCACAGCTCCTGCCCTGCGGGGCTACAGGGATAAGTTCTGTGGGATGACACATTTCAGACAAATGTATAGAGTAGATTAACCCTTTTTTTGTGAAAAAACCTCCCCAGTAAGAGTGTTGGCTTTTAAGTCTTGGAGAAGGTCTGGCAGGGCAGTGGAGCTGCCTGCTTCACGAGATACCTGGGTTGGGTAGTTACAACAATATAAACAGCAGCAACACGCAAAGATATTCATGGCTTAGTGCAAAGTAATAACACGACAATGTTTTCTCTGATATTCCTACAAGTATGTGAACAGGGACTTTGCACCTAACCAAGTTGCCAATGGTACTAACGGAGGCCAGGTTCCTCTGGGAGGGGACTGTGGGTCACTCAAGTGGGAAGCCCTAAAACAGAGCCCAGGGAGTCCCCATATTCAGGTCTGTGTTCAAGGCCCACCCTGGTCTTCTTGTGTGAAGACCACCCTGTGCCCCATTTCACACCAGCCCAGTGCTGGCCATGGCTGGTGACATGGGGCACCTGCCCTTCATGCAAGGAGATGGAGGAGTTGGACCCATCAAATGGCTCCTTGTTGATGTCCTCCATGGAGCTCAGCAAAGAGAGATCCTGACAGCTGGACCAAGAAGTGTCAGTGTCCTGCCTATCCCCACATGGCAATACCCCCATTAGAAATTCTGCTCCCCAGACCAGGGACATAGGAGCACCTGCATAGACCTCCAGCTAGGTGGGAAACCAGATGACAGCTTGAAGTCTTGGGATTAACATCTGAGCAGACAAACAATAGTCCCCATTGCTCAACTTTCCTTGCCACCACCCATGACCTGGGTTATGAACTGGACAGACCCACCAGGCTTCCAATACCGGACAACTGCTCCTGTCCAGGAAGGGCCCCCTCCTCTCTTGCTCCTTCAACACATGGTGATGGGAAGGGGTGTGGGGGCTGCCCAGAGGGGATCACAGGTGAGGGCTGCCAGTATGCAGGGCTGGCTCTCTATTGTCATTCTGGTCATGGCATAAATGTCACCTCAGTGAGGTATATGGGTCCCCCCGTGCAGTGACTCCCTAGCCCTCCCTCCCAAAATTCTACATTTTCACTATAGCACTTGCTCTTTTCTTCCATACGTACTTGCTCTAGTGTTTTTATGCGGCTGTCCTTACACTGTGGGCTCCTGGGAGTGGGGGAGGAACCACTTGGTCACTTTCCATAGTACATGCTGGGCCCACCAGGGCACCGGGCACAGGGTGAGTGCTAGAGGCACAGTTGCTGGGTGAATAAATGAGGGGATTTCAAAGCCTCCTTCCTGCTTCTGACCACCTCATCATGAGATCATCATTGATCATGACAGGAGGTACAAGTTGGGTCTGAGGCAGGGAATGGTCAGAATGACCTCGGCATGATTCTTCCCTGATTTCAGCTGCAACAGCCAAGCTCAGTGGGCATCAGGGACACAGGACGCTGCCACACCCTGGTGGCCAGCACTACCCCCGCAACCTCAGGCAGGAGCAGCACAGAAAACAGGCACCTGCCTTTGGGAATCCTCAAGATATGCACTCTCCAGGGTCCCAGGGGGCAAAGGAACAGGATCTGCTGGCTCTATGGGCGGCTAAAAACATCAGAAGCCTCTCTTGTCCCCTCTTTGCCTCCCCCTCCTGGGGTATACAGTTTACTCATGAGGCATCCTCACCTCAGCCAGGGCAAGGATTTCCTGCCCCTTCCAAATGAGGATCTCAAGGACCCAGCAGAGACTGGTATTCTCCCTGGATGCCAGACTCAGAGTCCAGCACACCTTTCCCTGGTCTGAAGGACTCCCAGTGAGTGGAAAGCAATTTCCCATAGTCTCAGAGCACAGTGGGTCACTAACGGGGAACCAAGGCCACCAGACACTTTTAAGTATGTGGAACCTTTGAGGTCATCACTTCAAGTACCCTTATTTATGCGGGAGGAGACTGAGGCTTTATCTCCCATAGCCCCTGTCTACACACGGGTTGGGTGGAACCAGGTCTACCTAGTTCCTGGTGCCCACAGAGGTAGATAGCAGGACCCCAGTCCTGTCCTCTTGCGGCTGAGCTGTGGAGGGCTGCAGCCCAGGCAGAACCCTGGAAAGCTTGCAGATCCTCCTGCCCATGCTTTGGTCCCCTGGGCATGTAGCTAGGAGAAGGGATGCCCCTGTCCTGTGGCAGAGCTGCCCCCAACCTCTTTCTTTGCTTGTCACTTCCCTGGTGTCTGCCTGCCTCTTCTCTATCCTCACCTTCACGATCCCCACCTGAGAAGTCTGTGTGTGTGCATGCGTGTGTGTGTGTGCACGCACTCATGTGAGGATGTGGAGAGGAAAATGGCCCCATGTGGACAGGGAGAGCACAGCGTCCCCAGGATTTAGGGGCTCTCACTTCCAAAGCAAACCTGATGGGTGGGGTGGAGCCAAGGCCTCGGAAGCCAGAGCATTCCCTAATAGTCTGGACTCTGCCCACCTCCTGCAGTCTGTCCCTGCCTCTTTCTGGGCCTCAGTTTCCCAATTGTAAAATGAGGAGTTGGATATAAAAGTGCACAAACCCACGCTCAGTGTGGATATAATGTCAGGCTCAACACCAGATGGGATGTTGGGGTGGGATGGGCTTAGGTAGATGTGGGTGTCCATGGGTGCTCAGGCCTCCTGACATGGCCAGCGCAGGTGGACATAGAGCAGGGGGCAGCCAGGTCTCCTTCCCAGGGCTGGGCAAGCACACACCCTGCGCCAAGGGCTCTGCTCTGAGGCTGTTCCCACAGCATCCCTACCTCCAGCCTCTACCTGCTCTTTGCATCCCACATCCTCTGGGGCCCATGGCCACCCCTATTACAGAGAAGGGGACACAGGGCACTGGATCTGCTGGGCCTGGACAAAAGGAAATCACTTTTCTATTGCTCCACAGCTTTAGAGTGTTGTGAAACTTCTGATTTTGATAATTTAATCCTACAACTGAGCTGTATTATATTTTCATATATTTAAAGCTGCTTATATTTATTTTTCTGTGAACTCTGAAATAATATCTTTTGCCTTTTTTTACTTTGTGGGTTTTTTTTTAACCATCTTTATATAGTGAGGATGTAAGCTCCTTCATTATATGAATTGCAAAGATTTTTCAGTTTAGCATTTCATTTTTTTTTTATTCTTGAAATAGACTTTCAAGACAAAAGTGATGACATTTGGTTCATTTTCACAAATTGCATACTAGGTGAAATCATACAATTACTGCAGGGAATGGCAGGCAAGCAATTTGGTCACAGAAATTTGTTTCTTTGTTTTGTTTTAAATGAAAAAACTGTGTGAAATGCATAGCTTTCATTAAAACCACAGATACAGTTCCCTTCTCTGTAAAACTCCAGATTTAGAACACTGGCAAAAGGTAGTGCTGGCAAAGTATTTAATGCACATGGAAATGCTATTCTATTTTGGCTTCCAGAAGTAGCCCTAGTAAATTCCATGCACCAATGCATTGGCTAATAATGACAATTTCAGTTTTACTATAAATTATTCTAAATGTCACTTAAGTACTTAAGAATTAGTGCTCACTCCTTTCTAGAAGTTAAGGCAGCTGATGCATAAAGCACCTCAACTAGAGTTTCAACTAGTTCAGCAGCTCAATCTGTGCTCCTCAGGCCACAAGGATCGCCCGCCACATCCCTGCACTGCTCAACTCTCCTTTCTTTCTTTTTTTATTATGGTGTTTTGTTTTAGTTTGGTTTGGATTTTCTTGGTGCTTTGTTTTGGTTTTTGCTCTGTATTACTAACATGTCACTTCTCCCCAAATTCATCTACCAACTCATACATTCACAATAATGTACTTCAGCAGAAATCTTGCGGAAACTGTCTAGCCAATTTCAAAATTTACATAGACATACAAAAAGCTGAGAACAGTCAAGACTATCCTGAAGAAGAACAAAGTTGGAGGGCTTACAATGCCAGATATTAAGACTTAAAGCTACAGTAATCAAAGCTGTATATAGCAGTAGTACAAGAACAGACACAAGAAGCAACAGAAATATTAGAGAATCCAACTCAGACTAACACATTCAGACATTTTGTATATGACAAAAGAGGCACAGCAGATCAGCGGGGAGAAGGAAGTCATCTCAGTACATAGCCTAGGATCAACTGGTTACCCATGTGGAAAAGAAATGAATCTTGACTCCAACCCCACAATCAATGAATTTCAATGACAGGTGCATTTTGAATTTAAATGTGAAAGTTTAAATCAATATTTTTAGTAGATAACAGAAAAACATTTCATGACTTTGGCACAGATTTCTTAGGACACAATGTGCAGTTGCCATCAAGACAGAAGAATGATAAATTGGATCTTATTAAAATTAAGAACATCTCTTCATCAAAACACACCTTCAGGGGAGTAAAAAGGCAAGAATGAAGTGGGAATAAACATCTGTCACATATTTATTTGGCAAAAGTCTCATATCTAGGATATGTAACTAACTCCCATAAACTAATAAGAACAGAGAATCCACTAAAAATTTGACTAGGGATTTTACATAAAGATAACCAAATGGCCAAAAAATATATGAAAAGTTGCTCCATGTTTTTACTCATCAGAAGAATCCAAGTTAAACCTATAATGTGATGTCACTATGCAATGGTTAAGATAATATAAAAAAAATACTGACAAAATTAATTGTTGGTCAGGTTATCAAACAACAAACTTTCTTACATTGCTGGGTGTGTAAACTGTTACAACCACTTTCAAAACTCCTTGGTAACATCTGCTAAAGATGGACATAACCACACTGTATGACCCAACAATTCCACTCTTAGGTATATACCCAACAGAAATGTCTGCATATGCTCATCATAAAAAAGAATGTTCAAAGCAGCATTATTTTGTACATCTCCAAACTGGAAAAACCCAAATGTGACTAACAATAGAAAGCAAAAATAAAATGGGTTATATATCTTTTTTTTATAAAGAGCTACTATATGATATAAAAATTAATTACAGTCTCATGAAATTTGTATCAAATTTGAAAACATAATTAAATTAGCACAACATAAAACTGCATTTGGTGTAATTCCATTTAAATAAAGGTTACAAACAAGCAAAACAAATTCAGAAGTTAAAATATTTTGTGACTGTTGGGTATGAGAAAACAGTGATTTGGGATGAGAATATAAGAGGGGCTCATGGAGGGGTTGTAATGTTCTATTGCTTGTGGGTACTGCTTACTGAGTGTGTCCCTGTCAGTTAACATATTACTACACACAGGTTGAGTATCACTTATCCAAAATGCTTCGGACTAGAAGTGTTTTGGATTTCAGATTTTTTCAGATTTTGGAATATATGCATATACATAATGAGACATCTTGGGGATGAGATCCAAGTTTAAACATAAAATTCTGTCTCATATACCTTACACACATAGACTGAGGGCAATTTTATATAATATTTTTAATAATTTGGCATATGACAGTTTGTGTACATTGAACCATCAGAAAGGAAATGTATCACTATCTCAGTCACCCGCTTGGACAATCTGTGGTTGTCATCACCATCCTTCCTGCCTCTGAATTTATAGCCTTCCTATCAGCAATCATTTTCTTACACTTATGCATACATAAGCACTTAACAGTTTAAAAAAAAAAAAAGCCATACCATTAATACAGTGAAAAAATGTGCCCTGGGTAACTAAGCAGCACAGTAGCACCACTAGAATACCTTTATCAGCTGTCAAACAACAGTGACAACAATCAACAGTAGGCTTTCAGTGTTTATCCATGATGCTGTGTTTTGACTAAAAGGTTAGTACTGTACGCCACAGGTTTTTTTAGGTGAGAAGAAACTTCAGAAGCAGTTAAGCCACCAGGAAGTGGGTAATCTGGGGGTGAAGAGGGATTCTGCTCGATGGCTTTTAAAAATATTTTCTCCAGAGTCACCTGCCCTCATTAACAATGTTATTTTGTCTTAGATGTCTACCTGTGATTTTATAAACTGACATGATTTCTTGTTCTCTTATGAATGCACAGTGCTCTGGGTCCTTCAATAAGCCCGTCACACATTTTCACTATGTCATATATAGGCACTTTTTTTTTCATTGTTAGTAACATCATCTTCATCATCACTGTTACCACAGTCACATTTATTAAGAGCCATTTCGGCTATTTCTTTATTAGTCAATGGATAAATAACTTAGAGCCTCATTATGGATGTTAAAAACTTCTTTGGCACTTCATCCAGCTTCCTAATGGACTCTGAAGGTTTGTTTTTTTTTTAACATATGTAAAAATGTCTGACATCATTTCTTTTTCCACTTGACATACAGAATCCTTCAAGGTCACCACCTTGTTCATCATAATCACTGAACATAGTTGCAGGCCAGAGGCTGTGTCAGGCACGAACAACTGTGTCTTTAGTCACTGTGTTCCAAGTGTTGGCAAGAGAATATGTGGAATCCCTCATACTAAACTCATTTTGAAAATTTTTCACATCCCCATCTCTGTTTACTGCCGTTAGCATGCTGTTGAAGAAAGTGCTTTTATATTTACTCTTTATTGATTTAAGGATACTCTGGGTCACATGGATGAATTAATGAAGTCACACATGGGGGAAAGTACATGGCATAAACATGCTTTTAATGAGAGTTTGGGCTGGAGGATGAGCAAAAACAGTCATCAAGGAATAACAAAATATTGCAGTCATTATCCAGTCCTGTTTCCCTGTAGTAAGCATGAGCTGCTGGTACAAAACATATATGAAATCAATCAGAAAAGATGCTCCTGGAAAATCATGTCTTTTGTTGGCATAATATTTGACTTGCAAAAAATTCACTTCTTGAAAACAGTGAGGACACCAACTTTGGACTATCACAGCAAGTTTACACTTGTGCATGCCTGCTGCATTAGCACATCCCAGCAAAGTTATTCTGCCCTTGACATCTTTAATTCCTGTAGGAATGGTCTCATCAGCTGTAGTTAGTGTCTTTCTGAGCCAATAACACCAAAACTGTGATGTTTCATCAGCATTAAAGACTCATTCCTACATCAGCTTTCCATAGGTGATGACCTTGGCAAACTCATCAATGAATTTCTTTGCTGATTTGTGATCAGCAGATGCTTTATCATCACAGACCTTTAAAAATTTAATATATGCCTTTTCTTATATATCTGGAGCCAGCCTGTTGAATATTCACAGTTCGCTACAATTTTCAGTTCATTATATCAGATCTTTGCTTCTTACTGATCAGCATACCATTAAGTGACATGTTCACTGCAACACTGATGGATCTATTCTTTCAATACACAATCAAGATCTCCCCATTTTTACCTTTATGCAGTGTTAACTTTCATTCATCAATTCAGCATAGAAATTTAACCATTTATCCTTGCTTTTTTCAGGTCATACATAGTGGTCATTCCAATACCATACTCTACTGTAAGATGTTTCATACTTATATCACTGTCCAGTTTCTGCAATAGATTGACTTCCGTGCTATAAACATAAATGTTTCTTCTTTTTCTTGTCACTGCTACCCAGATGTTGAGCATCTTTTCACATAGCTGTTGGCAACTTGTATGTCTTCCTTGGAAAAATGTCCTTTGGTTCCTTTGCCCATTTTTCAAATTGGGTTGTTTGTTTTATTGCTGTTTTATTGAATGTATTCCATAAATATTTTGAATATTATCCCCTTCCTGAATATGTGGTTTGCAAATATTTTCTCCCATTCCTTGGGGTCTTTTCATTTTGTTGAATGTTTCCTTTGCTGTGCAGAAACTTTTAGTTTGCTGTAGTTCCATTTTTTTTTTTTTTTTGCTTTTGGTGTCATATACAAAAAGAGCATTGCCAAAACCAGTGTCAAGGAAATTTTCCCTATGCTTTCTTCTAGGGGTTTTGCATTTTCAGGTCATACATGGGAGTCTTTAATCCATTTTGGGTTGACTTTTATGTATGGTTTAATGTAAAGATCCAATTTCCATTTTTTTGGCATGTGAATACAGTTTTCCCAACACCATTTACTGAAGAGACTATTTACTACTACCCATGACCACTTACACAAAGATTAGTTGAATATATATTTTCAACATTTTTAGATTTTTGGTTTTTTACCACTTAATCTTTAATCACTCTGGTATTTATTTGTTTAATAATATGAAGTGAAAACTAATTGTTTATCTCCACATTCATAGCACATGATTCCAGCCTCATTCAATGAGATGCCTATTCTTTTACTTTGCCTTCAAATCTTAATGCAGACCTTTATTGCCATTCTGTTCACTTTCATTCAGGAACTTTATATATAATTTCAATACTTAATTGCATATTAGTGATGCCTACATTTTTCTGCACCCAGACCAATAAGTTCACACTTTTACTAGCATAGACTGAACAACTTGATTAATCCTGGACTGTTATCTCCACATCACATTCTGCAACCAACTTAACAGCAAATGCTTCAGAACATACAAAACTTGTGATCACTTATCACTCTTCCTCTGGGTCCACACTGGTCTTCACCACCATATTTACCACCACGATTCCTGCAACAGTCTCCTCACTGGGCTCCTGCTTGTTTCTCTTCTCTCAATTTTTTTTTAATTTTCCACTTATTAATGCCATTAGCCCAAGTTTGCAAAACATGTTCATTATTTTAATTGAGGTAAACATGATGTCCCAACAATATGAGACAGAAGAAGACATTATAACCCTGCTTTCAGTGAGAAGGGGAAACATAGTTACACGGTCACGCGTGAGCCAGCTTGCCCAAAGTGACTGCTGTGCATGGTTTCAATCCCAGAGTTCCAGAGTTCAGTGTGACATGACTGGTCACCACTTGAGGGTCTATGTGTTAAATGTTCTTTTGCACATTCTATTCTGAGATCTGATCCAAACGAAGAGTCACCTTCTAACACTTTGTTTCCTTCATCTACTCTATCGGTAGTGTCTTCTGTCTCATCAACCTAAGGGTTGTCATATGGTAAGAGGACATTGGCCATCAATTTCTAGAATACAATAATCTGCTTCGTCCTAACACTATCAAATTCAAGGCTGTTCTCTCTAAAGTCATCTCACTCCATATGTGGTTCACTCACTCATTCTCTCTCTCTGTTTTCATTCAAATGTCATGTCCAACGGAACCAGAATTTTGGTTAGCCACTGCATCTTCTCCCTCTTACTCTGCAAAATCAGCAAGATCTTCATCCTCCCTTTATATCCATTATCTTCCATTATTTTCAAGACTCTACATATTGTCTTTCCATCTTGTGGTTGTTTTCAAAATAAAGTGTTTTGGGATATCTATTTATTTGACATTTTCTTCACTAATCATAGTCTATGGCCTTTTATCTCCAATGAATATATTCAATTTTGTCACTTTGAGTCTCTATGCTAAATATTACATGTAAAACAATAAGGTGAATTATGCAGTCTCTGGTGGTTGTAGACCCCTAAAATTCCAATCACAAAAATTACTGAAATTAGGTTTTTATTTGATATTAAGAAATTACTTCTGTTTCGTAAGGTATGATAGTGGCATTTGCATTAGATGTTTTTAATCCATTAAAAATAGGTACTGAAATACCTACAAACTAAATAATGTGGTATGTTGTATTTGCTTTACAATGCCACTAGGATAATAAGAGTTGGTCATTGATAATGATGGCAAAATAATGAAAATGTTTGAAGCTTTTTGATTGGAACTACTTGTGACAGATTTTATTATATAATTATCTTACCATATGCAAGATGTTTACAGTTCTATTATAATATTTAAATAAAGCACATAATCATTTTTATAAAAAAATGTATAACATACTACACATCAGTCCCATTGCATAAAAAAACAAACATATTCCTGTACGTCATAGTAATGGCTTTTGAGGTCCATCATCAGATCTGGGTGTTACAATTGCAGGTGAATGAGTAGAGGACAGTGCAGCATTAAAATTGGGAAGAGAGCACTATAAATGTCCCTCCAAGTATGGACAGTGGTGCTATAAAAAATCTTTATGTAAGATTGCTTCTTTAGGTGTTATTTAGATATGTTATTCTTACCTTGATGACACTGTAACATTTTCCTAACAATCTGTGAGTTAGAGGAGGGTATCTTCTATAAATCGACACAGAAGGGCCCCTGGCCTAAGAGTATGTACTCGATGGCCACGGGATCTTCAAGTCACCCCCTTGTGACCAGCCAGACCAGTGCCCCATGCTAGTGTCTTGCTCAGGCACAGAACAGAGGCTGGGAAGGCGCTCATCCACCATCACTCGTGAGCTCCATGGCCCTGCTACCTGCAGCCCAGCTCTCTGCTCTCTGCAGCAGCCACTAATCCCTGGCAGCCCTGGATGTATCTCTCAGACTTTGGGTGCCTCTCATCAGCCTAGATCTCAGGACCCAGCTGGCTCAGCCACAGCAATTACACGTTTTAAGTGTTCATTCCACGCTTTGTGCTGTATTTGCAGAGTTATGTAACCAGAATTTCAGTCTAACTTAAGCACATTTCCGTTAATCCTTCAAAACACGTCATGCTATTTGAGGTCACACCCCATTCTCACCCTAGTGTTAGACAACCATTAATCTGCAGTATGTTTCTAGAGATTCACCTTTTCTGGGCACGTCTTGTAATTGGAATCATGCAGTATGTCATCTTTTGCTTCTGATTTCTATTAACTTTTTTCTTTTCTCTTTTTTTTTTTTTGGAGGTTCATTTCTGTTGTAACATGTATCATTACTTAATTCATTTTGGTTGCCTGATAGTATTCTATTATTGTTTTTCCTTATACTCACTAGTTGATATTTGCACTGTTTTCACATTTGGTTACTATGAATACTGCTGCAGCGAGCCTTTGTGTGGACCTAGGTTTTCATATCTTTTGGGTACATACTTGGGAGGGGAACTGCTGGGTCAATATGGTAATCCCATGTAAAACCTTTGAGAAACTGAATTGTTTTTCAAAGTGACTGCGCTATTTTACACTCCCACCAGCAATGTATGAGGGTTTCATATTTACATCCCTGCCAACACTTATTTTCTGTCTGTTGTTGAACTGGAGTCATTCTTTGTGTGAAGTGGTATCTTCCCGAGGTTTTCATTTCCCTAATGACTAGTATTAAGCATTTTTTACATATTTCTTCTAAATTTGTATATATTTTTGGCAATGGCAAAATGTCTACTAAAATCACTTTTAAAATTGTATTTTTGTGTCTTTATTTCATTGTGTATTTTTCCATTTAAAATTAGAGCACTTTTTCCCCTTAAATTTATTTTTGATGTTTTCATTCTTATTGTGCTATTTTGAAAGGTATTTTTAAAAATTATGTTTTCAGAATGTTAATTGCTAGTTTACAGACATACAATCAATGCTTGTATCTTAATATCATATTCTGCAACACTGCTGAACCCCTTTATTACGTTGAATGGGCTTTGAGTGAATTCTTCCAGATTTCTTTTATATATGGCATTATGTCTTCGGTACTAAAAGGCAATTTTTCTATTTCCTTTGCAATCTGGAGTCCTTTTCCTCATTTTTTTCTTGCATGATTCCTTTAGTCAAATCCTCCAGTACAGTGTTAACTAAAATGGGAAAAGTGAATATTTCTGTCTTGTTCCCAATCTTATGGAGAAAATACTAATGCTTTCCCCACTAAGCATGATGTTTACTGTAGATTTTCTGTAGATACCCTTTAAAAGGTTGTGGAAGCTCCTTTCATCTACTACTTTATTTAGGGTTTTAATTATAATGTGGATTTAATCAAATGCTTTATCTTGGTATCAATAAGATTATCACATCTTGATCTTTATTTTATTTATATGGTATATTATATTAATATTAGTTGTTCTTAACAGGTTTATTGAAATATAACGGATATACAATCTAATCTTTCAGTGAAGTTGTAGTTTGCTTCATTATTTAACATGAATTATGACTTCTGGATATCGTATTTATTCATGGAATCATTGTGAAAGGCTTCCTTCCATTTCCACAATTTGTTTTGTTTTTTAGAGATGTGATCTTGCTATGTAGCCCAGGCTGGGGTGCAGTGGCTATTCGCAGGTGCTATCATAGTGCACTACAGCCTCCAACTCCTGTGATCCTTCTACCTCAACCTCCCAAGTAGGTGGGATTAGAGGTACATGACACCATGCCTGGCCCACCACACATTTTTGAACTATGCTTCATTGTTGCCCTTTTGTTCATTTTCAAACAAAGCTGAGATGAAAATACCCTCATGCTCAAGTTATAATCATTCCTGACAATTCATCTTCAGAGATACCTAAAAGAAAGGAAAGTTGTTTGCTGTTCTAAAGTTTCTGACAGACCAAGTGTCTTCAGCAAGTGACCCTGGGGTCTTTGAGGACACAGGGTACCTGCGAATCTAACTCCCCAAGGGTTGGGTCGTAACTCTGGGTCTCTCAGGGAACAGAGGCTGTTTTCCTGCACACAGGCCATCACCACGAGGATTGTCCTGTGATTCCACATCTCCTCCTGCGGGGAGTGGAGATGAAGAACTCACAGGGAAGGAGTCCCAAGTGCAGACCCCCTTGTGCCCTGCTGCCACCACGTAATTCCCGTCTACTCTCACACATGCCCACTAGGGAATGATGTGGACATGTACCTCCTAAGCCAAGGATTCACCCCCAGGAATACCACCCACAGTGCCTTCACTCTTAAGAGTTTCCTGCCTAAAACCCAAGTGCCTAGAGGACTCCTGCCTTATCCCTACCTTCAGAACCTGAACATATAGCATCAACCTGGTCCCTCCCCCAACCTAGGCTATTGGACCACCTAATTATAATCTCATCTTCCTGCATACACACAATCATAAGAAGGAACATAGCCCACATGTACCTTTATCTGAAAGTCAAACAAGTCTCTCCACCAACACTGCACTGTCCCAAACCCATGGGTCCTTGATAGCTCCTTCCCCTTTTCTGCCTTTTCCTTCCCTACCAAACCCTCCTTCTCGCACATACAGTCTGTCCAAGGCTACCCCAAAGGTGCCTGAATTCAGCACCTACTATAATTCAGATGTCCATGAGTTCAGGACTAGGTCTGTAGACCTGGCTGTTGTAAGGGCAAATACAAATTAGAAATAAGAAGCTCAATTCTCTGACTCAAAAATAATGAAAGAGATTTTTCTTTATTACATTTTTTAGAGCATTTAATTCAGAAAACTTCAAATTGTAAGTTCTTTTTTTTGCCTCTTTGAAATCTATCTATCTATCTATCTATCTATCTTTTAAAAAGTGAAATGAGACCTGTCAGGCTTTTTTGACTCTGGAATGTCTTTTTCTTGGAACCATCTCTTTGAAATGTAAATTTCACAGAAGATAGCACCCAATCTCAGTTTCTGTAGGAGGGAAGGAATATATAACTTCAGCAGGCACCTGGTTCCAAGAAACAAAACTACCTCCAGTTAGAAAGTGGTGAGAAGTTTATTTTTCTGTTGAATAAAGCCAATAAGCAAACACACTTGGTCTCCCCAATTACCAGGTAAATTTTGGATGGACTATATATGACAAATGGTGTTGTCAACACTTCTTATGACAGGAATAATTATTATTTACCTTAAGAACTTGGATATCATGGATTGTATCTGGTTGGTTGTATAACAGGGCAACATTTCTTACTGTCTTTCCAATCCCATAGTGGATTGCCTGCAATGCACATCAAATTCTGATTTAATTGAGGAACAAAACAGTTTTCTTTCTCTTTTACTTTTGTGGGTTGGTTTTGTATGTTGGGAGACAATTTTGTTTTTAAATATATATTGCAAATGCTATTTAGAATTACCACACTGATAATAAATATAAAAAGTGCTCACAAGGCTTCACTCTAGTAGAACCTTTGACAGGTGCCCAAGAGATTTTATCTCAGGCTTCTAGGCCCTAAATCACTATTGTGGAGCACAGAGCTTGGCTGCCCCCTAAATCTGCACACAGAATCTGATCAGAATGGGGTCTTCTGTCCCTTCTAGAGTTCACAGCCAGGCTGTGGACTGCTTTTGAGACTGAGATGTGAGTGGACAGCATTTTCCACAGTTTCTGGCCCATGCTGCCTGCCTGGGTGGGGCCCCAGCCCTTCCAGTAGCAGGTCCAAGGTGCCATTTTGAGGGTTTGACACTAGGCTGTGCCCTGCTTTCAGGCTGAGTTTGGGCCCCAGAGCAGCTAGCTGCAGCCCCTGACTGGCTGGGGAGGGGGAGAGGAACCAAGCTATCCAGCACACATCTAGGATGGGGCCATGATCCTGCAGCTGGCTGCTCTGGGACCAAGCCTTGAGCAAATTACACTCCCCACAGTTTCCTACCAGTGCAGCTTGCCAGAGAAGGGCCCAACCCTCTCTGGTCCCAGGCCCAGGGCAACATTTTGGGAGTTTGAAGCTGGGCAGCACCCCACCCTTAGGCTGAATTTGGGCTGATGCAGCCCCACCCAGCTGAGGGGAGCCCAAGCTCTCCTACACACACCTAAGACAATTTCTATCACCCTCCTACAGGCTGCTGTGGGAATGAGTTGTGAGCAGATGTGTATGTTTGCCTGGAAGGGGCCCACACTCTCAGGTACAGGCCCAAGGTGCCACTTTGGAAATTTAAAGCTAGGCAGTGCCCCAACCTTGGGATGAGTTCAGACAGATGCAGGTGCAGCTGCCACCCTGCTGTGGAGGGACAGAGGAGCCTAAGCTCTCCTAGGAAAATTCCTACCACCTTGCTATAAGCCACAGCAAGACCAAGACATGAGCAGATGGCACTCCACCCATCATCTTGCCTATGCTGTGACTGCTTTTGAGACTGAGATGTCTACCCTCTCAGGTCACAGGCCCAAGACCCCATCTTGGGTATTCAAAGCTGGGCAGCCCAGGAAGGGATGTGGAGATGGAAACCTCCCCTCCTCCAATCACCCCATGCTGTAGAAATAGCTATCTCTGAACTCACAAGCTTTTGGTGTGGGTGTGCTATGGGACAGACAATTCTGGGCTTGCAGGGGGGTATAGCCCAATAGAACTCCACTCACTGTTCCAGGTTCTACAGGGATGGAATAACTCCCTTCCCTCCCTTCACGGACAGGCAGTGTTTTTACAGATGTTCCAACCTGAGAACCTCAGTCCTTGGGTCTCTACATCACTGGATCCACAGCCAGTGCTTCCCAGAACCCACTCATACTGCAGCAGCTGACTAGTGGGTCTGGGGAGAACTGTGGGTCTCCCAGAGCCTGGGCATTCAGAGTAGGCTGCTTCTAGACAAGAGGACAGTGCATCATGCCAGAGGGCACCTTAGGACAAAGGGGACCAGGGAACCAGATTCCCACCCATGGGGGCCTTCTTCTCCTCCTGCCTACCCCCACCCACTGCTTCTGAGGAAACTGTTGATTCTGCTCAGGAGTGGTGAGGATTCTACAGAGGATCATTAACCTAGGGCACCTGGGAGTGGCTGCCCCACCTCTGACAGAGTGCCTATCACACCTAGGAATTCACTGAGCTTGGGGCTCACTCTTTTTCCTCCAAAAGCCACAGCAAGCACTTTCCTATGTCCCAAAGACAAAAGCTACTTCCTCCCCTGAGTGAGGGTGGGGCTAGTAGTCCTCTCCTTGAGCTGCCTGTCTCTCCTCAGAGGAGCTATCAACCCACGAGATAAGCCCTTGCCACAACCATACCTCCTCTGCTGGAGCATTTCAGCCACAGCCCACAGCCAGTCAGGTAGCCCTGCACACAGTGTGCTGAGCTGCCTCCACCCCCTCTGCTACACCTGGGTCAGGGTGACAGTGGGGAATCCGGATGCTATTGTTGCCCCAAAGGACAAAGACCACTGTCACTGCTGAGAGAGGGAGGTGAGAGTAGCTGTGTGTCCCATAGCTGCTTGCCTCTACTAACCTCATCAGGAAGGGCCTGCCCCTCCTGTTGCAGGCTCAAAGTGCATCTGCCTTTCTGCCTGAGGATTCTTTCAGAGCAGGAGACTGCCAGAGTCAGCACCTAAACTCAGGAAGGCTAGAGGTCAAGTTTGCTAGCCCGGTCCTAAGCTGGTGCCCCCAAGACTCAAGCACACCATCCAGGGGTCTGGGAAGCAGGGATTATCTAACTTAGTACAGAACCACTGACACCTGAACATTCTCCCACGGGTATTAGGACCCACATTGTCAGCAGTCCCACAATGGGCACCTACCTGCACAGGCTGAAAGACAGTGTACCTCTCCCTCTCTACACAGAATAGCAGAGTTCCCAGCAGAGGAGAACAGGGGAACTGCACAGCTGTTTTGAGTTGAGGGAAGAGGTTCCAGATGAGAAGCAATCAGCATAAGAACCCTGTCAATATGAAAAAAACAGGCTTTCTTCACACCCACACACAAAAAAAATCACATTAGCTCTCCAGCAATGGACTCTAACCAAAAGGAAATTTTTAAACTGTCATATGGAATTCAAAACATGGATTGCAAGCAAGCTGAATGGGATCAATGAGCAAGTTGAAAACCAACACAAAGAAACAATAAAAAACCTTTAGGACATTAACAAAAAATTCATCTATCTCTAAAGAGATAGATATTATTAAAAAAAAAAATTGACAGAACTTCTAGAAATGAAAGAATCATTTAGGGAATTTCAAAACACAGTGGAAAGGTTGGGCACGGTGGCTCATGCCTGTAATCCTAGCACTCTGGGAGGCCGAGACCGGGAGGATCGCTTGAGGTCAGGAGTTCAAAACCAGCCTGAACAAGAGCGAGACCCCCATCTCTACTAAAAATAGAAAAAATTAGCTGGGTGTGGTGGCATGTGCCTGTAGTCCCAGCTACTCGGGAGGCTGAGGCAGAAGGATCGCTTGAGCCCAGGAGTTTGAGGTTGCTGTGAGCTGTGATGATGCCACGGCACTCTAGCCCGGGTGACAGAGTGAGACTCAGTATCAAAAAAAACCAGTGGAAAGTCATAACAACTGATTAAACCAAGCAGAAGAAAAAATTCCAGAGCTTGAAGACAAGGCTTTCAAATAACCCATTCAGTTCAAAAACAAGAAAAAAGTATCAAGAGAAAGGAACAAAATCTCTAAGAAATATGGGATTATGTAAAATGCCCAAACCTAGGAATCATAGGTATGCCTGAGTGAGAAGAAGAAAAACAAGCTAAAAGCATGAAAAACCTGTTCAAGAGAATAATGGAGGAAAACTTCCTGGTCTTGCTAGAGATGTAGAAAACCAGATACAAGGTCAACAAACTCCTTAAAGATTGACTGCAAACAGCACATCTCCAAGACACATAGTCATCAGACTGGCCAAAGTCAAAGTGAAGGAGAAAATCCTACAAGCTGCCAAGATGAAAGCATCAAGTAATTTACAAAGGAAATCCCATCAGATTAACAGCAGACTTCTTGAGGAAACATTAAAAGCTAGAAGGCACTGGGGTACAATCTTTACTCCTCTTAAACATAATAACTCTCACCCAAGAATATTGCATACTCAAAAACTAAGTTTCAAAAATGAAGGAGAAATAAAATCTTTTTCAGACAAGCAAACACTAAGTGCATTTGTCACCACTAGACAGGCCCTACAAGAAATGTTCAAAAGTGCTCTATATATGGAATATTGCATTCAGCAATCACCAATGTAAAAACACTTAAAAGTAAAAAACTCTCAGTCCTTACAAAACAGGAACACAAGGGAGAATAAAAGCAACTAGGTAACAATCAACATGATGACTGAAACAGTATCTCATTTATCAATATTAACATTGAATGAAATGGTCTATATGTCCCACTTTAAAGATATGGTGAAATAGATTAAAAATATACAACCAATATATCTGCTGTCTCCAAGAAACCCATTTAACTTATAAATAGTCACATAGACTCAAGGGATAGAGGTGGAAAAAATATTCCATGCAAATGGAAACCAACATCAAACAGGAGTAGCTATTCATATTACCAGATAAAACAGACTTTAAATCAGTGACTGAAGAAAGACAAAGATGGTCATTATATAATTATAAAGGAATCAATTCAAGAGGAAGATATTTAATATAACAACCTTTGAAATATGTATGCATCCAACATCAAAGCTCTCAGATTCATAAAACAAATACCACTAGATATAAGAAATGAAACAAACAGGAGCATAATAAAAGTGGGGGACTTCAACAATCCAGTGGGAAAACTAGACCGATCATTGAAGCAGAAAATCAGCAATGAAACCCTGGGCTTAACAGGATTGCAGAACAAATGGACTTAACAGACATTTAAGATACATTCTACCCATAAACTGTAGAATATACATTCTTCTCAACAGCACATGGAACATTTTCTAAGACAGACCATGTGTTAGGCCACAAAACAAGTCTCAGAAAATTTTAAAAAACCTGATACCATGTATCTTCTCAGGCAACACTGCAATAAAACTAGAAATCAAATCTAAGAGGAACCTTCAAAACTATATGAATATATGAAAATTAAACAACCTTCTGCTGAACAATCTTTGGGTCAATGATAAAATAAAGATGGAAATTTAAAAATATTTTTTGAATTGAATGACAATGGCAACACATACCACCAAAATCTGTGGGATTTACACAAAAGCCGTGCTAACAGGGAAGATCATAGCACTAAATGCCTACAATAAAAGACAGAAAGATCACAAATTAACAACCTACTATCATATCTCAGGGAACTGGAAAAACAAGAACAAACCAAACCCAGAGCTAGTAGAAGAAATAACACAGATCCAAGCAAAATTAAATGAAATTAAAACATAAGAAAAATACAAAAGATAAATGAGACAAAAAGTTTGTTCTTCAAAAAGATTAAAAAAAATCAACATAGCATTGGCTAGATTAACCAAGAAGAGAAAGGATTAAAATAAGCTCAATCAGAAATGAAAAGGAGACATTACAACTGAAACCACAGAAATACAAAAGATCATCCAAGACTACTAGGAACACTGTTATGCACACAAGCTAGAATATCTAGAGGAAATGGATAAATTTTTGAAAACACACAACTTGCCAAGCTTGAATCAGAAAGAAATCAAAATCCTGAACAAACCAATAATGAGTACTGAGATTAAACTGGTAATAAAAAATATCCCCATAAAAAAATGCCCAGGACCAGGTAAATTCTTAGCCCAATTCTACCAAACCTATGAAGAACCAGTACTTATCCACTGAAACTACTCCATAATACTGAGAATGAGGGAATCCTCCCTAACTCATTCTATGAAGCCAGTATCACCCTGATACTAAAGCCAGGAAAGGACACAACAAAAAAGTAAAACTACAGACCAATAGCCCTCATGAACATAGATGCAACATCCTCAACACAATACTTTTATCAAATTGAATCCAACAGCACATCAAAAAGATAATTCACTATAATCAAGTGGGTTTCATCCCAGGGTTGCAAGGATGGTACAACATTCACAAATCAATAAATGTGATTTACCACATAAACAGAATTAAAAACAAAAGCCATATGATCATCTCAATAGATGCAGAAAAACATTCAATAAAGTCCAGCACCCTTTCCTAATAAAAACCCTCAACAAACTAGGCAAAGAAGGAACATACCTCAAAATAACAAAAACCATATATGACAAACCCACAGCCAACATCACTCTGAATGGGGTAAAACTGGAACAAGACATGGATGCCCACTGTCACCACTTCTATTCAACATAGTACTGTAAGTCCTAGCCAGAACAATCAGGCAAGAGAAAGAAATACAGGACATCCAAATTGGAAAAGAGGAGGTCACACCACACCTGTTTTCCGATGATATGATCTTGTATCTAGAAAACACTGAAGACCCCTACAATTGAAAAATAAATAAATTCAGTCAAGTCTCAGGTTACAAAATTAATGTATGCAAATCAGTAGCATTTTTATACACTAATATCAGCCAAGCTGAGATTCAAATCAAGAACTCAATACCATTAACAATAGCTGCAAAAAATAAATAGAATATCTAGGAATATACTTAACCAAGGAGGTCAAATGTCTCTACAAGAACTACAAAACATTGATGAAAGAAATCATTGATGACACAAATGGAAAACATCCCATACTAATGATTGAAAGAATCATTATTGTTAAAATGTACATTCTGCCCAAAGCAATTTACAGATTCAAAGCAATTTCCTTCGAAATACCAACATCAATTCTTCACAGAATTAGAAAAGACAATACTAAATTTCATATGTAATCAAAAAAGAGCCCACATAGCCAAAGCAAATACGAAGCAAAAAGAACAAGTCTGGAGGTATCACACTACCTGACATAAAATCATACTAAAATGCTGTAGCAATAAAAACAGCATGATACTGGTATAATAGTGGACACAGATCAATGGAACAGAAAAGAGAATTCAGAAATAAAAATATATACCTACAACCAACTAATCTTCAAAAAAGCAGACAAAAACATACACCAGGGAAAGAACACCCTATTAAATAAATGGTGCTGGGAAAATTGGAGCGCAACATGCAGAAGAATAAAACTGGATCTCTATCTCTCACCATACACAAAAATTAACTCAAGATGGATTAAAGACTTAAATGTAAGACCTGACACCACAAAAATTCTAGAAGAAAATGTAGAAAAACTCTTCTGTACATTGGCCTAGGAAAAGAATTTACAACTAAGACCCCAAAAGTAAACACAAGAAAAAGAAAAATAAATACACGGGACTTAATTAAACTAAAAATGTTCTGCATAGCAAAAAATAAAAAATAAAATAAAATAATAATAATAATCAACAGAGTCAACAGACAACCTACAAAATGGGAGAAAATATTCAAAAATTATACATCCAAACAAAGGACTTATATTCAGAATCTACAAGGAACTGAAACAAATCAGCTAGAAAAAACCAAAGCCCCATTAAAAGTGGGCAAAAGACATGAACATTTTTTAAAAGAAGATATACAAACGGCCAAAAAACATATAAAATACTCAACATCACTAATCAACAGGGAAATACAAATTAAAACCACAATGAGATACTACCTTACCCTTGTCAGAGTGGCCATTATTAATAAGTTAAAGAACAATAGATGTTGGCATGGATGTGGTAGAAAAAGGAATGCTCATACATTGTGTGTGGGAATCTAAATTAGTACAAGCTCTATGGACAGTATGGAGATTCCTCAAAGAACTAAAAGTAGACCTATCATTCAGTCCAGCAATCCCACTATTGGGTTTCTATCCAGAGGAAAACAAATCATTACATCAAAACGATATCTGCACTCGTATGTTTATTGCAGCACAATACTCACCTTCAGATTGAGCATCTAAGAGAGAGCATTGGAAATCAACAAAGAGGGCATGGGTGGCTCCCAAAGTGAAGGAGAGGGAAGTGGGTGACACACTTGGCAGGATCAGAGGTACACAGAAAAGGTGCACACATGTGGGGAAATGACAGAGGAGAGAACCCTGGGGCTGTACACTTCCCCAGTGAACACTGCAACTGGAGCTGTGGGAGGGCTCTTCCACCACAGCAGGCCACTGGACTGACACAGAAACCTGCATGGAGTCTATGCAACAGCCTTGCTATGAAGAGAAGACACAGCAGAACCCTACTGGCTTATAAAACCTGGGTGCTGTGCCTGGTGCCATTTTAAGGTCCCAGCTGCTGCTGCCAGACGTGGGTAGGGTAAGTATCCACAACATGTGCACCAACTGCCTGTAACAACCACAAGGAAATGGGGAGATGCATGAGAACACAAGTGTTTCAGGCTCTCTGTGAACCCTGCTTCTCCTGCCTGGTCCGTCTTCCAGAGTAGGACTCACGTGTGCCATCCAGGGACCTCTACCTCTCTTCACTGAGCAACAGAGCTCCCAGCAGAGGAGAACAGGAGTACCACAAAGATACCTGTCTTGAGCTGAGAGAAGAGGCTTCAAGATGAGAAGGAACCAGCAGAAAAACCCTGGCAACATGAAAAAACAGGCTGTTTTGATATTCCAAAGGACGACAATAGTTCTCCAGAAATGAACTCCAACCAAAAGGAAATTGTCGAAATGTCCAACATGGACTTCAGAATATGAATGACAAAAGATCACTGGGATTGACAAGAAAGTTGAAAATCAACACAAAGAAACAAAAAAAAAATGAGGATAGGAATTAAAAATTCACTAAAGCAGTAGATAATATTAGAAAAGTATAAAAGAACTTCTAGAAATGAAAGAATCATTTAGGGAATGTCAAAATACAGTATACATTTTTAGCAACAGACTAGACCACACAGAAGAAAAAATTTCAGAGCTTGAAGACAAGGCTTTTGAATTAACCCAGTCAGTCAAAAATGTAGGAAAAAAATCAAGAAGGATGAACGATCCCTCTGAGAAATATGGGACCATGTAAAGTGAATGAATGTAAGAATCATAGGTATCTCTGAGGAAGAAGCAGCAAAAGCAAAAAGCAAGAAAAACCTATTTGAGGGAATAATTGAGGAAAACCTCCCTGGTACCCCTAGAGATTTAGATATCCAGATACTGGATGGTCACTGAACACCAAGAAGATTCATGGCAAATAGGACATATCACCAAGGTACCCAATCGTCATTCTGGCCAAAGTCAAAGTGAAGGAAAAAATCCTACAGGATGTGAGACAAAAGCCTCAAGTAATTTACAAAGGAAAACCCATCAGAGCACTGGCACACTTCTCAGAAGAAACTTTACAAGGAAGGGAATGAGTTCCCAATTTTAGTCATCAGAAAGAGAGTAACTGCCAGCCAAGAATTTTATATCCTGAAAAACTAAGTCTCATAAATTAATAAGAAATAGTCTTTCCCAGACAAGCAAATGCTAAGAGAAATTATCACCACTAGACCTGCCCTACAAGATATGCTCAAAAGTGTTCTATACAAGGAACAATTGATATCGACCAGTGTAAAAACACACAAAAATTAAAAGTCACAGCTCTTATGAAACAGTACCACAAGGGAGAAAACAAAGCAAGTAGGTAACAATCAACATGATGAACAAAACAGTATCTCACATATCAATACTAACATTGAACATAAATGGTCTTAATGCTCCACTTTAAAGATATACATTGGCTGAATGGATTTAAAAAAAACGAAAATACAAATATGTGCTTTCCCCAAGAAACCTATTTAACTCACAAAGATTCTCACAGACTCAAGAAAAAGGGGTGTAAGAAAAATTTCATGCAAGTGAAAACCAAAAGTGAGCAGTAGTAGCAATTCTCATATCAGACAAAATACACTTTAAATCAATGATGGTACAGAAAAAGATAAAAATGGTCATTATATGATGATAGAGGGAAAAACTCAACAAGCAGCTAAAACAATCCTAAATTTATATGGAATTAACACAGGAGTTCCAAGATTCATAAAACAAATTCTACTAGATCTAAGTAAGGAAATAAACAGCAACATCATAATAGCTGGTGACTTTTAATACTCCACTGAAAGAACTGGACAGATCATTGAGGAAAAAATAAAAAAAGAAACACTGGACTTAAACAGGATTCCAGAACAAATAGGCCTAACAGACATTTACAGAACATTCTACCCCAAAACTGCAGAATATACATTCTTCTCACCAGTGCATGGGATGTTTTCCAAGACAGATCATATGTTAGCCCACAACACAAGTCTCAGAAAATTCAGAAAAATTGAAATCATACCATGTATTTTCTCATAGTACAGTGGAATAAAACTAAAATCAATTCCAAGAGGAACTCTCAAAACTACACAAATACATGGAAATTAAACAACCTGCTGCTGAACGATCCTTGGGTCATTGACATAATCAAGATGGAAATCAAAATGTTTTTTGAATTGAACAACAAAGATGACATAAGCTTCCCAAATCCTTGTGAGACAGAAAAAGCAGTGCCTAAGTGCCTACATCAAAAAAACCCAGAAAGATTACAAATTAACAACCTAACATCAACACCTCAAGGAACTAGAAAAAGAGTAACACACCAAAATCAAAGGTAGCAGACAAAAGGAAGTAACAAAGACCAGAGCAGAACAAAATGAAATGGACAGCAAAAAGTAAAAGATACAAAGGATCAACAAAACAAAAAGTTGGTTCTTAGAAAAGATAAACAGAATTGATAGAACAGCAGCTAGATTAAGCAGAAATAGAAGCAAAAAATCTCAAATAAGCTGAATCACAAATGAAAAAGGAGACATTACAACTGATACGACAGAAATGCAAAATATCTTCCATGACTGCTACGAAAACCTCCATGTAGACAAACTAGAAAATCTAGAGGAAATGGATACATTTTTCAGAACGTAAGACTTCAAAAGCTTGAACCAGGAAGAAACAGAAATCCTGAATATGCCAGTAATGAGCAGTGTGATTGAAACAGTAATAAAAAAAGATCTCCCAACAAAGAACTGGCTTGGAACCAGAGGGATTCACAGATGAATTCCACCAGACCAACAAAGAACTGGCACGTAATCTACTGAAACTGTTTCTATTACATTGAGAAGGAGGGAATCTTCACTAAGTAATTCTATGAAGCCAGTATCACCCTGATACCAAAGGCAGGAAAGGATACAAACACCACAAAAAAAAAAACAAACAAAAACCAAAAAACACTACAGACCAATATCTTATAAACACAGACGCAAAAACACTCAACAAAATCCTAGCAAGCCAAATGCAGTAGCACATCAAAAAGATAATTCACCATGATCAAGTGGGTTTCATCCCAAGGATGAAAGGATGGTTTAATACATGCAAATCAATAAACTGACTCACCACACAAACAGAACTAAAAACAAACACCATATGATCATCTCAATAGATGCAAAAAAATATTCAATAAAATCCAGCACCCCTTCACGATAAAAACCCTCCACAGATTAGGCATAGAAGGAACATCACTGAAAATAATAAATGCCATAGATGACAAACCCACAGCCAATGTCATGCTGAATGGGGAAAAACTGAAAGCATTCCACCTATCAACCAAAACAAGACAGGATGCCCACTGTCATCACTTCTATTCAACACTGTACTGGAAGTCCCAGCCAGAGGAATCAGGCAAGGGAAACAAATAAAGGGCATGCATATCAGGAAAGAAGAGGTCAAACTATCCCTGTTTGCCTACAACACCCTCTAGACTCCTCCAATAGACTCCTAGAATTGATAAATTCAGTAATTTCTCAGGTTACATAATTTATGTACCCAGATAAGTAGCATTTCTATACACTAGAAACAGTCAAACTGAGAGTTAAATCAACAACTCAATACCATATACAATAGTTGCAAAGCAAATAAAGTATCTAGGAACACACTTAACAAAGATGGTGAAAAATCTCTACAGAGAGAATTACAAAACACTGATAAATGAAATCATAGGTGACACAAACAAATGTAAAAATACCCCATGCTCATGGATTAGAAGAATCAACATTGCTAAAATCTCCATACTGCCCAAAGTAATTTAAAGATTCAACACAATTCCTATCAAAATACCAATCTCATTCTTCACAGATCTAGAAAAAATAATTCTAAACTTCATATGGAACCAAAAAAGAGCCCAATAGTCAAATCAATCCTAAGGAAAAAGAACACACCTGGAGGCATCACATTACCTGACTTCAAATTATACTGCAAGGCTGTATTTCCAAAACAGCATGGTACTAGTATAAAGCTAAATACACAGAAAAATGGAACAAAATAGAGAACCAAGAAATAAAGCCATATAGCTACAACAAACTGATCTTTCACAAAGCAAAGAAATATGTACACTGGGGAAAGGATGTGCTACCCAATGAATGGTGCTGGGAAAACGGAATAGCTATATGCAGAAGAATAAAACTGGACCCCTATCTCTCACCTTGTACAAAAATTAACTGAAGACGGATTAAAGCCTTAAATGTAAGACCTGAAACCATGAAAATGCTAGAAGAAAACAGGAGAAACTCTTGTGGACACTGGCCTACGCAAAGCATTTATGACTAAGACCCCAAAAGGAAATACAGCAACAACAAAAATAAACAAATGGGACTTAATTAAACTGAAATGTTGCTACAAAGCAAAGGAAATAATCAAGAGTAAATAGGCAACCTATAGAATGGGAGAAAATATTCCCAAACTACACATCCAACAAAGGGCTAATATCCAGACTCTACAAAGAACTCAAACAATTCGGGGGAAAAAAATGAGCTCATCAAAAAGTGAGCAAAAATATGAACAGACATGATACAAAAGAAGATATAAAAATGGCCAAAAAACATATGAAAAACTCTTCAACATCAACAGCCATCAGGGAAACGCAAACAAAAACCACAATGAGTAACCACCTTATACCGGTCAGAATGGCTATTATTAAAAAGTGGAAAAACAAACAAACAAACAAACAAAACAGATTCTGGCACAAATACCGTGAAAAGAAAACACTCATACACACAAATTGGTAGGAATCTAAGCTACTACAACCTCTATAGAGAACAGTCCTTTAGTCCTCAAAGGACTAAAAGTAGGCCTACCATTCAATCCAGCAATCCCACTACTGGGTATCTATCCAAAAGAAATAGAGTCATTATATCAAAAAGACACTTGCTTGCCAATGTTTATCACAGCACAATTTACAATTTTAAAGATATAGAGACAAGCTAAGTGTCCATCAACTGACAAGAGGATAAGGAAAATGTGACACACACACACACACAAACATACCATAGAGTACTACTCAGCAATAAAAAGAAATAAATTAATGTCTTTGCAGCAATTTGGGTGGAACTGGAGACCACTATCCTAAGTGAAGTATCTCAGGAATGGAAAAACAAATACCATGTTGTCACTTATGAGTGAGAGCTAAACAAAAGGTATATATAGTCATAATGTGGTGCATTTGACATTAAAAACCTAGAAAGGGGGAGGGTGGGAGAGCAGTGAGGGATAAAAATCTACCCACAGGGTACAAGGAAGATTATTCTGGTGACAGGTACACTGAAAGCCCTGATTTCAAGGCGATACAATTCATCCACGTAACAAAAAAATACTAGAACTCACAAATCTATTGAAGAAAAGAATAAAAATAAATAAATTTTTGAGAAACTGCCAAAAAACCCAAAAATCAAAAAAACAGAAAAAGAAAATGAAATCAGTAGGTCAAAGCAGTACCTGTTCTCCCATGTTTATTGCAGCACTATTCATAGTAGCCACGATATGGAATCATCTTAAATGTCCACCATGAATGAATGGATAAAGAAAATATAGCATAGATACACATGGAAGAATATTTAGCCATAATAAAAATGAAACTCTGCCATTTGCAGCAACTTGGATGAACCTAGAGGACATTATGATAAGAGAATTAAGCCAGGCTTAGAAGGACAAGCACCACACGATCTCACTTTTTTGTGGAATCTAAAAAAGTTGACCTGATAAAAGTAAAGACTAGAATAGTGGTTATTAGAGGCTGTGGATGGATGGAGGGAGGGAAGAAGGATAGGGAGAGATCTGTTAACAAGTACAAAACTGCAATTAGATAGGAGAAATAAGTTCCGGTGTTATATTGCTCAGGATGGTGACTATAGTTAACAATATTGTTTATCTCAAAATAACTTGAGATTATTTTTAATGTTCTCACCACAAGAAAGTGATGTGTTTGAGGTGGTGGACGAGCTAAATACTCTGATGTGATCACTGCACAATGTATACATGTACTGAAACATTATACTCTATCTAATAAATATGTACAATTTTGTGTCAGTTAAGAATAAAGTACAACTTTTTAAAAATGCAGAAGACTTACTAAAAGTAAAAAAAAAAAATCAAGGAAACAAGAGGCCAGAGAACTGAATCAGGCCATCCAAATGGGCACTGAAGTGACCCAGGATGATGGACTCAAGAATAAGACCTTGAGACAAGTGTGAACGTTTTCATACAAAAGAGAGTATCCAGGAGATGTGAAGGTGGCAGTGGCAGGAAAACAGTGGAGGACAGCATAAAATTCTAAGGAACAAGAGATTTTTTCATAGAAAAAGAGGAATAATGGTTTGGAAGGAATTGGAAGGAGCATGGAGAATCCACAAACCACACTTCCTGAAGTACTTCAGAGTTTGAGACAATGTCTCCTTGAGACAGAAGGGAAGCAGTGTCCTTAAGGGAAATCCAGGTTACAGTTAAAACCAGGAGATGCAAGGAACTGTCAGTAAAGAAGCAGTCTAAGGAAATAATGAGAGTTTACTAATCAAGTAGCTGGACTTCCAAAGACTATAACTGACAGTTTCGTGAAGTACGGGAGAAAAAAAAAAGATGTTGGGTTAAAGGACAGAAATCAGAATATTATGGTGATGAGAGTACAACTGGGTACCAAAGAGGCTTATGATTTGGATAGTGATCAAGGAAGCCAGGAATGTTAAGCAGAGAGGGTTGCCACATCAAAACAAAGAAAGCAGGAGGGTGCAGTAGCCTCCCTAATCATCTGACATGGAGTTGGCATGTCAAGAAGTCAACCACAAAATCCGAATCTAGTCATTAGGCACTCAGGTGTGGGCAGTAATCCTACCACCTATGGCCCTATGTTTCTGGTTCCAGTTAAAAGTAAGGCTTCAAACCAACAGACCAGGGACCAAGAGGTAAGCTATAAAAAGGAAAATTCTCTGGAGCACCCCCTACATGACCCTGTCCAGAGGGATAGAAGGAGGTAATGCTGCTGGTCACCGCTTTGTGCCATTTTGTGCTCCTTCCCACCTGCCCCCTCCTCTTGGCCCAATTCTAGTCCCACCTGCTTTGTCACCCACTGGCTGCCTGTGCTAGTTCCCTCTCTGGTCTTCAGTGTCCCCATTGGTAAAAGTGATATAACTTCTCTAATCATGCATATTCATGCTGTGATATAAATGATGGAAAGGGGCTTTGAAAATTGTAGTAAGGTGAGGAGATCGGGGCACTGACTTCGTCCCATTTTCCCAATTCCTGCTTCGGAACCGCTCTGCTAGGCCCTAACCCCTAACTGTATCCTAAGCCTTTGATCAGTCTTTGCCTACGGAGGGGCAAAGCCACATGGTACACCAGGAACAGAGACTAACGTCACAGCCCCCTTGCTTCTCTTTGCTGTTTCCCATTGATGACTCGTAACCCTGGACACTAGGACCGTCTCCCGGGCGGGAGGGGCAGGGACATGTCACAATGAGCACTGAGTCGGGGCATGATGCGAGGGGCTGGTGTGAGATAGATGCTGGAGCACTTCTGCCCCAGCTCAGTTACTCACTGCGACTGATCTGTCACCAGCGAGTAACTACAACCTCACTCTGAAAAATGACGAGAAAACTAGCTCCCCTTCACCTTTTTAAACCCCAGCCTCCACTTCCTTCTTTTCCTTCCCGCTGCCGTTACCCAACCCTCCTTCCCCCATTTCTGCTCATTCTTCTTGTCCTCAGTCTGGTCTTCAGTTCCACCCAACCTTCTCTGCTTTCTGCCCTACCTGTCTTCCCTCCGTGAGCCACGTCCTCCCTCCCCACTACCCCACCTTGAAAATCACCATGCCCAGCTCTTCCTCTCTTTCTTCCAAACCCTCACCCATTTGCCGCCCCCAGGGTTGCTGGCCTCCCGGCTGCTCTTGCTCCTTTCTCTCTGCCCCTACTCCTCCTCCCAGCCCTGCTTTCTAGTCCCCTTCACTCTAGTCCCCACCCACCCCCACCCACCTCCAACCACCCCTGATGATTTGATTAACAAAAGCATCCTGGAGAGGTGGTTCCCCTCCTACTGGGACAGCCCTGGTGCACCTCACAATAGCCAGCTGTGGATCCCCAGCAGCCTGACCTGGTGGACACAGGGAATGCAAGACGATGGCCAACGACGCTCAGCCTTGGTAAGTCACAGGACCCCTTTTCCATGACCAGAACCTGGTTATTGTACTTCTATCTGTATTTTACCTTCATTCCCATCGTGTTAACCCTCTTCAGATGCCAGAGATACCTTTAACCATTTCCTTTTTATGGACAGTCTGCTCCTTTCCTCTCATGCCTGATCAGACAGCCTCCATGGACCTCTACATTTGTAACTGGCTTCCCCATGGAACTTGGTCTTGAACCACAGAGTAAACTGCAGGGTCAAGACAGACAATGTAGAGGACAGCGAGGAGTAAAAACATCTAATCTGTTTGCAATAAGGGTAACTCCTGTTGATATACCCCGGATTAAGTGAATGTAAGCACACAGGGCACAAGACCCCTGCTATAAATATGCGGAGCACAGGTTTATTCTTCTTTGTGTAGTTTTTTTTGTTTTGTTTTGTTTTGTTTTTTTGTCTGGTTCCCCCCAGACTCCATTTTTCTTCAACCTCGGATTCCAGAACCACGCCAGGGCTTTCTGCCCTTGAAAGATGTCTCCTGAAAAAAGGGGGAGGGGGCCCTTCATTATGCTGTCATCAAAGCTCTGAGGGTTGAGCCTCTCAATCAATCAGCTGATTCTACCCCAGAATGGGAAAGGTAGCAGAGTCTAGAAGGCAAGACATATCCAGATCCCACTCAGATGAGAGCATCAGATGAACAGGTGGTACTCTTTTTTTTTAAAGTCCTCTCCTCAAACTGATATCTAGATTAAATAGAAGCTAAATCAAAATCACAACAGTTTTTGGGGGGGAACTTGACAAACTGATTATAATTTATATGGAAAATGCAAAGGGCCAAGAATAGTCAAGATTTTCCTAGGAAGACGTTCTTACCTACTAGATATCAGAACTTATTACAAAAATTATAGTAGTGAAGATAGCGTGGTACTGTTGAAAGTATAGACAAATAGACAATAGCATAGGATAGATCCCAGAAATGGACTCACACATACAGGGATACTTTCTTAAAGACAAAAGTAGGATAAGAGAGCAGTGGGGATAGGACTATCTTTTCAATAAATTGATGCTTGGTTCATTGGATATTCATGCGAAAAAAAATAAGGTAGATTTCGATCTCACACTACACTCAAAAATCAATTTCAGTTGGAACACAGAACTAAATGTGAAAAGGTAAAAACAGTAAATGTAGAATTGCTCTACCCATGTATGGCTATTGAACACCTGATAAGTGTAAAATCTACCCAGGATTTTAAACACTTAGTAGAAAAAACAACTGTAAAATATCACAACAATTTTTTATATTGACACTCTGAAACAATACTACTTTGGACATACTGAGTTAAATAAAACCTTTTTGCTCTCATAATGTGAATACTAGAAATTTTTAAAGTATATATGTGGCTGACTTCATATTTTTACTGGACAGCACTGATCTAGAAGGTAATATAGAAAAATATCTTCAGGTAATCGAATTAGGAAGAGATGTCTTAAACGGCATTTAGAAAGTGCTAATGATTAAGGGAAAGACTAATATATTCACCACAAGAGACTAAAAAAGCAAGTCACAAAAAGGGAAAATTAATTTGCAACACATACAACTCTAAAAGGGCTTTTATCAATAATATATTACAAACTCCAACAAATGGATAAAGGGAACAATCCAACAGATAAAATGCAAGAAAATTTGGAAAAGCCATGTGAAGAAAAATGACAGCCCAATAAACAAACAAGAAAAGTGTTCAGCCTTATTAACAAAATCAGAAAATGTAAATTAAACCATAATGAGATGCTACTACACAAATACCAGAATTACTATAATTAAAAGAATCACCACTTCCAAGTCTTGGCAAGGATACAGAGCAACAGCAACTCAGGTGGAGCCGTAAATTAGTTCTGCTGTTTTGGAAAACAATTTTGAATCACTTACTAAAATTAACATATGAATTTCCTATAATCCAGCAATTCCACTCTAAAGTATATTTCCCAGAAAATTTTTGCACATGTGCACCAAAAGACATCTAAAAAATAATCACGATGGCATTAATTGCAATAGCCCATATTAAAACAACACAATGTCCACCAGGAGTTGAATGAATACATAATGGTGGTACATCACCAAAGGGAATGATACACAGTAATGAATAAAACCACAGCTATATGCAGTAGCATATGAATTTCACAAACATAATACTGAACAAAAAGGAAGTCCAACACAAAAGAATGCATACTGTATGATCCCATTAATATAAAGTGAAAAAACAGCTAAAGTAATCTATGGTGTTAGAAGTCAAGATGGTGGTTACCTTTGAGGAGGAAGGAGAAGGCAGTGCTTAAGAAGGGACATGAGAAGCTATCCTGGGGAGCTGTCAACATACTCTTTCTCTACTTGTGTGATGGTTACAAATTTGTATTTTGTGATAAATGAGTGTCATCTATGTGAGGAAAAGACAAATGTGATGCTTCAAAACAAAAAGCTTTCCTTTGTTTTGTTTTTTAAATGTGTTTGTCAAGAAGCCCCAACTTGGAAAGGTAAGTTCTGACAAGTTGTAATGCCAGAAGGGAGGTACAAAGATCTCCCATAAGGAACCCAGCAGCTCTCTCCTTCTACCTTCCCTCTGCCTTCCCATCTGCCAAGTGTAGAGAGGATCATGTAGCTTTTCTCTATTATTTATTAATATTGATGTTATCAAAATTGATGTTATCAAATATTAAATCAACCAATGACAGACCCATTTGGTCATGATGCATTGCTCTTTCTAAACATTGCTGGATATTATTTGAAAATGGATAGTTAAGGATTTTTGCATCTATCGTTTTAAGGGATGCTGACCTTCAGTCTTCTTGTAGTAATTTGTCTGCCTTTGGTATCAATGTAATGCTTACCTCATAAAATAAATTAGGAAATGCTCCCTCCTCTTCTGTTTATTAAAAAAGTTTGTAAAGGACTGGTATTTTCTTCATTACAGCAGTGCCCTCTTATCCTCGGTTGCACTTTCCATGGTTTCAGTTACCCATGTGCAACTCTAGTCTGAAAATATGAAATGGAAACTTCCTGAAATTAAAAATTCCTAAGTTTTAAACTGTGTGTCATTGTGAGTAGCATCATGAAATCTTTCATTGTTCTGCTCCATCCCACCTGGGACCCGAATCATCCTTTGTCCAGCCCTGTATATGCTACTTTTTTATTAGTCACTCAGTAGCTATCTCAGACAGCAGCTTGATTGTGGAGGTATAGAAGTGTGTGCGTGTTCAACTAACTCTTATTTTACTTAATAGCCTCAAAGCACAAGGGTAGTGATGTTGACTTATTGTTATAATTGTTCTATTTTATTCTTAGTGTCGTTACTCTCTTACTGTGGCTGATTTTTAAATTAAACTTTATCAAAGTTATGGGTGTACAGGAAAACACAAAGTACATAGAGGGTTCAGTATTATACATGGTTTCAGAAACCCCCGGGAAGTCTTGGAATGTATCTCTCACAGAGAAAAGAAGACTCCTGTACATGTTTGACAGATTAATCAAAAAGGCCACCTGAACTGGGTTATATTGTGGAAAGTTTTCCATTTACAAATTCAATTGTTAAACTAGATATAAGGCTATGCAAATTTTCTTTTGGTTTTCTTCATTTCCAGAACCTTACGTCTTCCCAGAAGTTATACATTTCATCTTAAGCTGTCAAGTTTCTTTAAAATGTGTTTAGAATATTTCCTTAGGATGCATTTAATGTCTGTATGATCTGTAGTGATCTCCCACTTTTATTCATTACATTGGTCATTTGTGTCTTCTTTTTTCTTTGTTTTTCCTTGATTAGTCCAGCTACAAGTTTATCCATTTTGTCGATATTTTCAACAAACCAGCTTTTGATTTTATTGGTCTACGTATTCCTTCATAGTGAAAGGGACTCAGGCACGGGTCAATCCTGATATAGCTCAGCCAGCATGTGACGAAATCTGTTTGTGTTTCTGAATGATATAAGGGTTTATGTAATGATGTAAACAGAAGAAAAACATCAGTGCTAACTGATCAGACATCTAGTCAGCCAGCAAACATTTACCAAACACACATCTGTCCATACGTGGTACAGGTAATGCAGAGATGGATCAGATAGATTTCTTGTTCACAAGTAATTTGAATAAGAACAAATAGATTTAGTAAAGTAACTGTAAGTTTGGGATAGAGCATAGCACAAAGAAAAATAAAACTATAGAGTCTTGAAGGATTTTTGAAAGAAGATTGTATGTGAGCTCATTACAAACATTGGGTATAAATAAGTTCTCCAAACAGTTGAGCAAAAGCGAAGGAAGAGAGCCTTCCAAGACAAGGAGTAGCAGCTAGGAAGCAAGGAATTATGAAATAGCTTACTGGACTCAGAAAACTACAGAAATGTCCACACAACTAATATATTCAACACTGTGTCTCCCAGACCCAAACAGAGTCTGGAACACATTGTGTCCTGAATGAATAAATGAATGAAGTATATGGTGAAGAAGAACATGCACAGACTTTAGAGTCAGTGTTCAGGTGCTTACTAAAACCAGGGGTGGCTTCGTTCCCTATACTAGACCTACTATTTTTCTTTTTTTAAATAAGTTATATAAAGTATCTAGAAGTGTCAATTTCATAGACACAAAAAGTAAAATGGTGGTTGCCAGAAGCTGGAGGGAGGGGGAAGTATATGGTTGTTCTTTTATGGGTGTAAAAATGTTCTAGAGACTGGTTTCACACACTGTGAATATATTTAACAATACTGTACTATATGCTTCACAACGTCTAAGATGGTAAACCTTACATTAGGGGTATTGCACCACAATTAGAAATTTAAAATAAACTATAAAGTCACCAAGTTACTTTAAAAAGGAAAGGGTTATTCTGTCTATATGATCACATTGGTAACATAGGCCACATTGGCCAAAATGTTTTCTCAGACATCAAACCTCAGTTTGTTTGGTTTTTCCAGGTAGAAATGAAGGGTTATGATCCTGTGCATCTGCCTGAAAAGGGGAGAAGTTTCTGATTCCTGCTAAAATGTATTTTAGGAAATGATTGGTCATGGTGAGGTCCAATCATATGTCCATCACCTCCTGGGTTTGCCCCTTGATGGCAAGCCCTTTCTTAGTGGTCTCCAGGGGCAGTTTTGTAACCAGGCAGGTTCTGAGAAGCCTGGGCAGGTGAGTGGACTGCTGGAAGAGGGCAGGGCATCAAGTAAGATCCTGAGAGGTGAGAGCAGGGCAGAAGGGGTTGAGACAGGAAAAATGGTGGCCCGCGTGAGATTCACCCCAACAGGGTATAGCACAAGAATGCTGTTGCCTGGAGAGAGCACAAGGCCCTGGAGAAGGCCGTGGGCTACAGGGCACTGAGAGAGTGCTGGACTGGACTAGGCAGTGGAAGGCCACTGCATGACACCACAGGGAGGTGATCCCAGATGAGGTTCATCAGACCTGATCACGTGGGAACCATACCTCAAAGAGCTACAAACCCAGATACTCTCCACACAGCATCACAGGAATCCCCTATGCACGAGTGACAGGCACGGAGGGATGGAGGAAGGGCAAGAGCAAGGAGGGTGCCCCAGGAAGGAGGAGACCACCGAGGTTACAGGGCAGGGAGCACGGGTGCCCCTGAAGGAGAAGACGCCTTCTCACATCCCACCCCTTTCACAGACGCCAGGATTGATGATTTTAGAGGGGGCTTTGCCCCACATC